>JAPZDY010000025.1:23006451-23028121 GCA_029783645.1 Ctenochaetus hawaiiensis
AATTAAACTTTCAAATATTTAACTCATGCACAAATGCATGAATAACCAGGTTCCTCAGAGTGCTTCTTGCTCAGTAACCCCAGGTGCACCTATGGGGAATTGTAGGGTGAAAGACATCCGTCCAAATGAATACATATTTGTAAATCTTTATATAGAATGATGTTTTTTGTGTTTGAAGGTTCAATGCAAAACCTCTTACTTAAAGAACTCACAAGTAATTATCACTGGGATCATTTTAAATTCAAGTTAAAGCAGCTTTAAAAGGAGGATCAGTCACTTAGCCAAAAATAATCTGGGGCTTTACGTTCAGTTTAATGGTAATTTTAAAGTAGAATTGTTTGTGTTTTGTGCTTTTTTGTATGGTTTTGTTTTATAGAAGCTCATTGTGGACAGGCATGACAAACTACCTTGAGCTGTAAATACGAAGGTGTGTGACATCAGTAATAATCACACACTTGTCCCGAGCAGAAATAAACAAATCAGTCATTTATCACAACATGTAAAAGGTACAGTACAGTACAGAGACCATGAAAGAGGTGGTGTCAGGGACCAACTCTACATTTCACTTGACAGTACCAACAACATTGCTCCTTTTTTGCTTTGCTGTGTTACAGTCAAGTGTGGAAGTGCACTCTGTGCTGAATACATCATACAAGTTATCACACTAGGCAAGGGATCACTTGTCCCACTTGTCTTGGGCCTGTGTCATGAATCTTTGAACTTTATACTGGACACTAGAGACAATTAAAGAATTATCATTTAACTCTGACTTCAACACTAGTAGCCAGCTTTATGACTTGGAATATAATAGACTCCCAAGACTCAAAGGTGCACTAGTCAGGGCAGTGCAGACGGGTTATCACAGCTGGAAACAGGTAACTGAAATATTCAAGTATTAGAGTTATGAACATCAAAATTTAAAGGAAAACTATCTCCACCATTTAAATCCACTTAATTGTAGAAAAATTGAATACAAAAGTAAGTACAATTGTTGTCTTCTGCTGCTCTTTCTATTTTTATTATTTAAACCAAAAAAAAAAAAAAATCCATCCGTCTATAGTTTATAAATGCAAATAACTATGTCTTGTTACCCCCATAAAAAAAAATCTTTAGTCCAGAGCAGGTCAAAGACAAACTTCACTCCATATAAACTCTCTACATCTGCCAGAGCAGCTACCCAGCCTGTGTGTGTGTGTGTGTGTGTGTGCGTGCGTGTGTGTGTGTTAGTGTTCTTCATATATGTGTGAGAGTGTATGTGCTCCTAGAAGACCAGAGGCCAGGCATGGTGGCCCCCAGCTGAGCGCTGCATTGATTTGTTGTTGGTAAACAAACAGCTGGGTGCTACAGGTGGATCGATAAGCCTCGCATGCCCGCCAGCTTCCCAGCATGCCTTTCTACTGGGTCGACATGGCTCTCCAAGGAGCTGTGACCCCGCTGTCACTTGGAAACTTCATGAGCCAAATATTTTGAGTTTCTAATTGACCTGAAACTAATTTTTTATACATAAATTGGCCCTCAAGGATTCATGAAATCAATAAATAATGTGTTTTGACGCCATGAATGTAATTATAATATAATTTCATGTAGCAGTTAAATACCATATTGTTAATGATGTCAGTTATAAGTGCACTTTATGCATTAATTACAACTCAATGACCAAAAATTAGGAAAAAATAAGCAGTTGGCACTACTGGCATCTTAAAAAAGATGTTTAACTACAGTGAAATAGAAAGGGTGAAGGCTACAAACTGACACAAAACCGGAGCAAGAAGGAAGGAGAAATTAAACTGACTTTTAGACAAAAGAGAGACAAAGAAAATGAAAGGATTAGTGGAAGCAGAGGAACAGAGGGGAGAGGGGAAGGATTTCAAAGCTATAGAGAGAAACTACAGAGAAAAAAAGAGAGGTGGGGGGATTAGTGATATAAGAGAGATGGCAGGATATCGAAACGGGTGAGTGTCAGTGAGTAGAAAGTGAGAACAAGTGATCGAGGGTGAGCCTGAGAAGAGAAAGGAGTTCAGAAAGACAGAACAAGGCAAAAAGAGAGGGAAAAGATAGACAAAGATACATGAAGTCAATAAGAGGCAGAGAGCATCAATGAGAGAGACAGATACAGAAGACAAAGAGACAAAAAAGAGGACTTTAAATGATGGAAATTTGACACTCGTTTGAAGGTTAAATTTATAGACGATGCCAACAGAGCTCTCCTGAATCTTCAAAACATCTCTTATGTCCAAAATGCAGCACAGTGTAGTGCTGCTTGGTGTCACCACAACCCTCCAGTACTGCAGCTCTACTGGCCCAGAGTGAACCTGCAACTTTCCAATTAAAACCTGCATGATATCTAGGCAACACTAAGGTAATGCTAAGTTATCCCTTTATGGTCAATACATGATGCATTTTTAATAATGAGGTATGTTTGGCATGGATCATATGCATCTATGTGTAGGGGAAGGCAATTGTCAGAAATTGACTGGAGATACAAGGTTTTAGCATTTTAGAGAAAATAATGACTGTATGTTACAAAAAATTTGCTGAAATTGAAAAAATTTTGAAGATACACTGTAACATTTTGACCAATCACACTGCAATTCCCCACTTTAACTGTCATGACTTTGTTCAAGTGTGGCTAAAAAATGTGGTCCAATTCACTTCTTTAGACCTGATGTAAATTGATGGGTCATCATATTTAATACAGTGATTATGATGTATAGATTTAATATAATGTAGCAGTTGGGATTGCAGGTTTAAACCCCGGCAGACCAGTTTCATCTCCTGGAAACACCTAATGTCTGTCAGTCAACCCTGTACACACAGTACTAATTGACCTCCAAATAAGCGTTGCACTATAATTGGTGCTAAATGTTACATAACACGCCTTGCAGAATAAAATGACTATCATTTTCTGTGACTTAATAATTTCCTTTATCATGTGTGGTTCAGTTTTTGCTGAGTGTGGATTGTTTTGTAGGTGACATCTGCTCAGCCTTGGTTGCTTGTCACACTGAGAAAATAGGTGTAACACTAGTAGCATTAACACTATCCGTGGTCTAGTAAGCCATGAAAGTGACCCAGCACACTCAATAACAGGATCCTAAACTAAAGCGGCTAAATGGAATTCAACCAAAATGAAACTGTGTTCATCCTATAGTGACAGTCAAAGTGACAGTCAAAGTGTCTTCTGAGAAAAAAAAAGTCTACGGCTTACTTTTAACATCAACCTTTTTTCCTACATTAATTAATAAACTTCTTGCTCTTGAGCATATTTTTCATGTCTATTAATATAATAATTTTATTGTTCTAGGGTTCAACAGCATTTTTAAAGACATGAATCTGGTATTGAATTTGAAATCCCTACTCAAAATCTATTAAGTTTTAGCTTCCCACAGTTTTATATGAAAACTTTTATAAATAACTTAATATTTAAGAACTTAAACATTCTACAAAGAGCTTTAAACTGGCTATAAAACAGCCTTAATTTAATGCTCATGTCTTTATTTAAGAGTGCTAAGGATGAGTTGAGGTGTCTCAGTCTAAGAAAGGAAGTTGCTCTGTAGTCTGATGGTACAGAAGCAGATACTCTGCTTTGCTCGACAGCAGCAGAACAAGTGTTTAATAACAACAACATTTTATGTTTTATATTATGTTATGTAACATAACATTTTATGTTGGCCTTTCTTCCAACCTATATCTTGCTGTCAGCATATTATTATGAACACTTGACCAGGTAATGTGGATATCTTTTGCTTAAGCTTTTTTTTCACCATCACCATATTACAGTTATTAGTCTTACAAAGCTATTAGTAGAGACAGTGCATATCCTCATCTCTGTGTATGCTGCAAACAGTCACATTTAAAAATAAAATTAGCATTAAAAATATTATGCTACCTTTTTCATGCGTTTCCAAAAGAAATATACAAGCCAGTTTGATTTAGATGACAGGAGGCAGTGGTGATCATACAGCTCTTGTCCATTGGGGCCTCCAGAATAACTAGAAAATGACAAGTCCTCATTGCTGCTTTAACCTCAAAGAATGGCATTTAAAGAACTGAACATATATTTGCTATGTTCTTTAGTTTAATAAGCACATGACATCACATTTACATAGCTTTTTGACAATAAAAAGTGGCGATTCTTTAAAGACTTGAAAATGTGTTAACATTTCTAAAAAGGAAACCTTTACCATTTTTAATTTTGCTGATCCAAAAAAAATTATTAGATCCTGGAATAGCCTGAGGTAAGCACTGATCTTTGTCTTGTATTTATAGCACAATTTTTGCCATTTAGAAACCAGCTAATATGAGTTAACTTGACAGATTGCAGCAGTTACTATATTTAGTACTGATATTCGATTTGAAATACATGTATATGATAAAAACAACATTCCCAAACATTTGGGGATTTTTCTAAAATGAAGTTTTGTGAGGATAGAAAAGCATAAATATCAGTATAATCTCTATGTGACATCAAATGTAAATGTTTCATTAAAACACAACCCCTCACCTAGCAGGTTCAGATAAACAGTTAAAATTGTATGGACTTAGCTACGAGACATGACGTAGGCAAACATGTTTATGTTGAAGAGTAAATGAGTAAGAATTTTTACTGAACTGTCAGCACCTCATACTGTGATTTCAGTGTTTATCAGGGGTAAAATGTGAAACAGGAACTTGCCAGAAGAGAACGCACAGTTCAGTTTACTTACATGGAATAAACAGAAGCTTCAAAATAAAGCCCCAGAAAAGAACCTGTGAGTGTTGCTGTGTTGCTGTGTTGGAGCGGGAGGCAGAGTCAGATGGGAGGGGAGGAGGAGTCTTGCTGCGTCTACATATGTAAAGCAGCAGGGAAGCAGCAGTGTGTCAGACTGAGGCTCGGGCCCAACCTGAGCTCCTCGCTGCTCCCTCCAACACATCAATCATCCGAAACAGGGCCATCATGGCCACACTGCATGCTGAGAGACTCACGAGCTCAGGCACACACACTGCAGCAATCTTGAACACAAACTGAACTAAACAAACACACACGTCGTTGCACGAACACGAAGAATTAAACTGTATACACGCACACACACCGCTGCACAAACATGTAGTGAATTGCAAACACATGCATATACACCCAGAGGTAAAATTTACAGATGCATTCAGTTTAAAAATGCACAAAAACACACACACACCAAACACACACACACAGATGCAATTACACAATCATTCTGCAACAGGCATATACACAAACACGTATTCAAAAACATATACCTTATATGACACACAGAAAAACCTACACACACGTATGCACTTACACACACACATACATACACACACACATAGGAGTCACACTCTGTGTCTCACAAAGCATGCAGATAAACAGAAATAGGTATCCTGTGCCCACAGGGTGCCCTCGCCCCCGACCATCTGTGACGGGTGCCAACACACAGTAGGTGATATTTACATGGAGACCCACCCCCCCAACCCCCGTCCATACACACACACACACAAGCAAGCACTCACACTCACACACACACACACACACACACACACACACAAACACACACAAAGAAAAAAAAGAAAGAAATACCCACAAAGGGCCGCACGGATCGCTTGATCTCCCCAAACTCATTAAACATGCAGATATATGCAAATATATGCACCTCTAGAAATCCACCTTGGGCCAGAGAGTGTGTATGTGTGTGTGTTTGTGTGTGTTTGTGTTTTTCGTGCCTTTGTGTGTATGTTTGTGTGAGTTTGTGTGTGTTTGTGGCTAAAAGTACACATTTGTGTGAATGTGTGTTTAAATTTTGTTTCCACTGTAACAACAACAGAGGCGCTGACGGTGTGTCTAACAAACTTGATGCTGTGAGTTACTGTATTTCTTAAGTGTGACAGTTGAGTGTGGAAATGCTTTTGGGCTTATTTACCAGAGGTGAGTTGTACTTTTTCTTGTTATAAAAACTGTGTCAAATTATCTTTTTTACTTTTACAAGCAAAAAGAACTCTATTTTGAAATCCAAACTAACATTATTCCTTTAGAACCGTACATTTGGGAAAAAAGATCTGCATTTAAATTCCACTTTCATGATTTCTTGTTGTCTCAATTTCCACTCAGACAAGAAATAATGGACAAAGCTTTGTAACAAAGTTCCCTCACTAACTTGCAATTATCAAATCATAGTTAGTCAGTACACTCTAACCATCCGCACTGATGCCTAGTAGGCCTGCACTGCAGCACAAGGGTAGAACAGGCACCTAGTGAATGAAATAAATGATTAAACTTGTTTTCATGAGGACCAATAAAACTTAAGCATTTAGTTTCTGACAATGCCATACATTATTATTCTATTATTATTAAGGGCTGCAGATGTACATACAATATCTAGTAGTCTGTTGATTTTAGCTTCAGATTTTTAACTTCTTTATACACGTACATTTGATAACATCTTCTGCTCATCAGACAATATATGATAAATTAATAGCTTAATTATAATGAAGTCTCTTCATTACAGCTGTCAGTAAATTATATTTAAGGACAATCAATATCCTTTCATATGAAAATTACAGATCAAAACAGCCATGAAATTCTGTGTTTTGGCTGCATTTGCTGAACTTTAAAGTTTCTACATGATCTGCTGGTTATTCTGTTATCACTTTTTGTCACTGTGTGAGTTCAACTTGTGGCATCTGTTCGAGAGACAAGAGGGGAGAAGTAGAACTTACTATAGGAGAAGAAGCTGCAATGATGATGGTAAATACATGGTCTGTCAATCATGGCCAACAAGGATGGCTAAAATGGTGTGTATATGTATGTGTGTGTGTGTGTGTGTGTGTGTGTGTGTGTGTGTGATGTGCTCGTGAATGTGTGTGTATATGTATTGCCACATTGCTGCGGGCTAAATAGTACCATTATACTCCTACAGCAACACTAGTCACAGTCAGCTTGAGTGACAAAGTCCTTTGGGAATCAGAGATATCTCTGCTCAAAGCACATGCAAACACACACACACACACACACACACACACACACACACACACATACACACTGTCTGTGGGAAGCCAGGTAAAGCAGCATGAGGAACAATGTTTGAGTGTTTTTATTTTTTGTATGTTTTTTCGAATAAGAAGATGATTTTTTTTTTGGAAAAAGTACTTGCAAAAATGCAAAAAAAGTTAGTTTATTAGTAGGGTATTATTGTATTACAGAGAAACACACTTAAATGTTTAGCTTACAAAATCACAGAAGATATGTAGTATCTAATAATGCAGATAGATTTTATTTGCCCAACATGAAGTATTTGTATTGCATTATATTTCTGCCTCCATAGCAATACAATAGATATGAATGGTGTAATGTTTTACGTACTCACAGTGCTGAACTTTTCCATAAAAAAATTGCTTATCAACATTTCTTTCTGAAAAAAAGTTTACGTTTTGTCAGAGAGTAACTCTGCTGAAAACAGCTGTCAGTGTGTTTTGTGGATTTGCCAAAGTAAAGGGGACAATAATTTTGGAAAGGAACACTGCTGCAGATTTCTTGTTTTTTAACGCTGTTTGCATTGCAAAGGAAATTTTATTCCAATTTCCACCTCCTTTAGGTGGCGGACGACAGAGGTCTCAGAAAAAAAATTAAGAAAAAATAACTGCTTGGGAACCATTGGAGGCCAGTGAAAAAAATGTGGGTAAACTGACCCTGTATACTAACCCAGTACTAACCATAAATATAGTTTGCTAATAACATAACTGTCATGTTTTACTATTTCCAATAAAATATAGTCTTTTTGCATTGCTGACCAAGGGCAGTAATGCTTTGAGGACAGTGATAGGCTGAAAAGGAGATACTGAGAGAGAATGTGTATGTATGTAAGAGAGGGAGAGAGAGGATGTGAAATGTAAGATCAAGGACACACAGGACAAAATAACACCTCTTTTATCTGCCTATGAACTCTCTTCATTTGGCATCATAGATATTGATGATCATATATGGTTTTTAAACTACAGTTCACCGTGTCAGTGCCATTTAAATCCATACTGTACGTTGCTGTTTGTTGGCATATTCCATATTGTGCAATACTGCCTGCAATATTGTCTCTGAGCTGAGCTAAGGAAACCACAGATGGCGGCAGAGCGAGCATAGGGGGAAGCACATACCAGAAGAGAGAGAGTGAGAGAGAGAGAGAGAGCGAGAGAAAGAGAGAGGAGTATTTCCAGCCCTGCGGTCTCGTCTCCTTCACAGTGCTGGAAGGTCAGCCGAGCCTCGAGCCATAAGACTCGCTCACTTTTCACTTCAGTCCCGCTTTTATTCCAGCAGCACCACAGTGCTCTTTGACAATTGTCATCATGACGAATCAATATGGACTCTCCACAGACAAACCCCCACCACCACCTCCCCCGAGCTGCCCTTGAGTTTTTAAACACTGATCCAGCAGATAGTCCAGTTAAAGTCTCTTCCCAGGGCCTCCATTTTACAGTTTACCCTTCACTTTCTACCATCCCTCCCTCTGTCTTTTCTATTAGTCCTGCATGAATCTCTCTTGTCTCCGTCTCTGTCTCTTTCAACACATCACTTTAATATTTAATTGGAATGTTCATATGACAGAGACTATTTTTATGTTTCCAGCAGCACAGAAAATGTCAAAAACCATCAAATAACAACACGTAGAGATTTTATCCCAGAAACCATGACATAACAAATTACTACTTGTACTGGTGACTAAAATAGTCCTTCAGGTGCATTATTTTATTGACACCATGATATTCAATCATCACTGTCTGTAATAACAGTTTAGAAGCAGGGAGATTTTAATATGTATGATTCAAAAGCCAGTTGGGGCGTGTCGGACATCGATGTAAGTTTTTCATCCGAGGTGTTTGTGTCCTTTTTCTCTCTCTGTTGACTTTAAGCGTAGTCAACCCTCCATCTTATCCATCTTTTTGAGCTCTGTGTTTGTGATTGTGTGCATACAAGTTTCTCGCCAATCTGCAGTGAAGTTGACAACCAGTGTAAAACCAATCAGTGTTTGTGTATGTGCTGATTAGCGGTGTGCTAAGGCATGCGGCACGTAAGATGCGTGCGTTAATTCGTGCTGCGAGCATCACGGTGACTCGTCTCGGCCCTCCGGTAATGAGCAGCGGCGTCGTTATGTGGCTCTGCTTCACGGTGTTTCCTCCCCGTCTCTGCGACACACTGGGCCATGGTAATTGGTCACAGAGGGGACAGTAAATCTGCACGAGGACGTGGGAGACACAGAGACGGAGAGATAGAGAGAAAGTGTGTCTGTGTCTGTGTGTGTGTGTTTGCAGGAAGAGGTAGGTGATAGAGGACAGGGGGTGGGTGTCTTTCATCTTCACAGCTTTTTCTCTATAAACCTCCAACTGTTTACAAGGACTGATGCCTATTTGCGCAAACACGCACACACATATACACAGCGAGTCCCCCCCTCCACCACCTCTACTCTCTACTGCTTCCACCCACACGTATATACATTAAATGACCTCAGCGCGCTACTGTCTGTGAGTATGGATTCTAATCAGACGTCGGCAGTATTGTGTCTGTCAAACCTGGCCAAGGTTACTTAACCTTCCAGTCTTAATTTCCCTTCCATTTTAGCTCCTTCCTCCATATCAAACATCAGCACATCTATGAGAGGGAAAAAAAAGGAAAAAAAGCACGGGGAGGAAAATGAAGATTGCCATGCTTGGCTGAAACTCGGAGATGAAAGTAGAGGATGATTCACATTGCTATGGCAAAATGAACTGAACCAAGCTGAGCTGAGCTATGCTGTGCTGGGCTATTTTTAAACTTCTATACACCGCGGCTACTGGAAGAGGACAATGTGAAGCGGAGCAAATCATTTCTATATCATGAGAGAAAGTATGTGAAATAGGCTTTCCAGAGGAGTATGTGAAAATTTGTATCCAAGCTTTTCCAAGAGGATATATATATATATATATACATACATATATGTTTACAGTTTGTTGGCTAGTTGAGTTAATTATAGGGGACCTCAGTGAAGTCAGAGTTATACCAAAAAATTGAGAGAATCAACAAATGTTAATAATCTTCAAGGCCATCTTTAGTGATATACAGGGAAACAAAATAGCTTATTGAAATGTTTAAGTGTAATTTTTACCCTTAGTGGAGCAAAAGTGCAAAACAGTTAATACCTAAAGACAGAATGAGTCTATAACCATGCTGGCAGCTCTGTGAGGCTGTTTAGAGGAAGTGATGTTTTGAGCAAAATGCTAACATAAGAATGCAAACATGCAAGCAACAACTGTGATAAGATGAAGATGTGTAATAAGGATAATGTTTATTATATTCATTATCTCACTAGCTAAATTTAGCTAGGCACTGCTAGTGTAGCTTAAAAAAAATCAAACACTACAAAAATCTGCATAACTAAAGGCAACAGTGACAGTAAATGATCTTTCTCACCTGAAGGGTCCAAAGACCTTGTGGATGCTCCCCCCAGCAGTGAACTGTCATCAGGGTCCAGTTTTTCAGGCCAGCAGTGGAGGCGTCATTTGGCCGTGTGTCCAACAGCAGGGAAACGGTGCCGGCGGGAGACACCAGGCGGATGGAGAGGTCACCGCGACACACAGCCCTGATGCTCACTCTCACCTGGTGAGAGACAGGGGGCAAGAAATAAAAGAAGGATTGCACAGACAGGGAGATTGATGGAGGGATGGCAAAATAGGGAAAACAGAGAGAGTGGGTGGACAGAGACAGAGCAACATGTCAGCATGTTATCTTCCAGGTAACATCAAGTGTCACTGCATGATACACACATCTGTGTACTGAGTTTGACAGAACTAATTAAAACAGGAATTGGTCTGTTTTTTTAAACATACTTTACCAATTTATATTTTTTAACTTAAAAGCATAGTTTGACATTTTAGGAAGTACATAGTTTTCTTGCTGAGAGTTAGATGAGACGGTCAATACCACTTGGAGCCATCAGACAGTTAGCTTACCTTAGCATACAAACTAGTAGCAGAAAAGGTTAGCCTCTCTCTATTCACACAGTAAAAAAAACAAAACAAAAGCAGGTTAGATTTGTTTGGGTGCGGTGACTGTGTTTTCACAGCTGCATAGCAAGCTTAAGGTGACGACAACATAAAATGTTGTTTTTACATGTTTTTGTACAGTTTTAAAAAACAACATGTAACCAAACAATAAGGAAAATTTTGAGCAAGGTGGATTTTGTTGGCTGTACAGAGAGTCAGGTGAGTTGTTTCCTCTTGTTTCCAGACTTTGTGCTGAGCTTGATTAACTGGTTGCAGGCTGTCACTTCATATTTAACATACAGACACAATCCGAACTGCATTAATCATCTCTCTTGACTCTGCAAAAAATTAAATGTGCATATTTCCTTAAATGTTAAATGAGCCTTAAAACAAGGCTTTTTCTGACTGATACATACACATTGAGATTATGGGATTTCTGTGATCATAATAAATGTCAGAGGTAATACATATCGCATATGGATGATTAGGCTGATCTGAGCAATTTCGGAAATACTGAAAGGCAGTGTTAACACCATGTTTCCTCAAGTTAAATCCAAGTCTAATCAACATCATCTACAGTATCATACACTGAGTGTCTAACAGATTCAGAAAGCAACGATCCGTCATTGCAATCCAAAGATGAGGACAAAGCAACCTAGGGAGCAGACAGAGGATTCCAAAACCGCTGAGGGGAATATTAGCTAAATATTTTAACTAAGCACATGTAGCCCCTAAACCCCCATCCCCCAGATTCCCACTCTTCCTGTCCCTGTTCATCACAAGCAGCACATCTGGTGTGACAATGGCACATCGCAGAGAGAGCCGCCAAGCTGCAAAAAGACTGACAGCCCGCTTCTGTTTACAGCGTGTTACCACGGCAACACGTCCATCAATCAAACCTCGCAGCGATGGCCTGACCCACGCTTTCTGCCAAGGAGCAGAGCCGCAAAGATGAAGCCTTTTCAATTTACATGCTGACACACTCCTGCTCTCTCTCTCCCTCTCTTCTTGCTATTTCACAAGTACACACACACAAACACACAAAAACAGATAAGACTCCAACTCAAATGTGCACATACGCAGACATGTACAGTATGTATGCTTGCTGACACAGACAAACATTAACACATTTGCATGTATGCGACTGTGCTCAAGAAAACACAGTTTTGCCATTTTCTGCAAATGACACATCCAACACATTACACATCACAGTATGATCCTCTTTATCTTTTCTATTCTGAGACAGAACAGATGACATGGAAACCCTGAAACAATTTGTATGAAATGTTCAAGTTTTCCCAATTTGCGGGCAGAAGTTAAGTTTTCAGTACAATTCTACTTGATTTGTATAATGACAAGGGCAACAGAAAACATGGAAGAGAAAAGTGGTTTCAGTCTTTTTACATTTTAAAGGAATAGTTCGGCACTTTGGGAAATGCTCTTATTTACGCTGGATAAGAGGATTGATTGCATTCATATTTTTGTCCTTTAAATATGAAGCTACAGCCAGTCAGCTTAGCTTCACATAGAGAATGGAAACCCTGTAAAATGACAGTCAGCACTAGTAATTTCACATGGTTGTGTGTGGGACTATTTTTTTGGCCGGGGGCAGTGACCTCTCTGAGTCTCCACTGGTTGCTTGGCAACCACATCTTATATATATTTTTTTTCACTTTGTTTTTTCTTCAGATTAAACAAACAAGATATTTCATGTTCATTATTGAGCATTAAGTTACTGACATTTTCTATAATTTTATATTCAAATCGTTGTTAAAAAAATAACAAATTTTCAACTCCGTGCTCATGTCATCTGATTGTGTTTTAAAAGTGTCAGCTAACCTGAACATGCTCCAGATTGTTGATCTCATTATTCCTCCCATGGCAGGCCTTTGATTGGATGTTCACACTGACCTCATCTCCTGGGGAAAGGATTCTAACCAGTAAAACATCAATACATGGTCGTCAGTGGCCAAACCTCTTTTGTGCATGACCAATAGACACTCATACACATGCATCCTCTTAAAAAAAATATACTGATACACATACAATGAAGTGACAGATTGGATTAAAGATTTTTAAAATAAGATAAAGGATTACTGATTCCTGTGTGGACGCTGTTTTAAAGCGGGTAAAGTAATGTGATACAACATATAAAAGTTTGAAAACAGAATATGTGAGCAGTTTTATTGTATAAGTAACAACAAAAATTGAAAGCAATAAACATATAACATCAGCAGCAATGGGGTAACTTTAATGTACAGAAAATATTCTTTATACCTGGCGGGATGAAGCATGACTCCTTGTGTACACTTCCTCTGCGGGGCAACAGTGTTGAAGCGTACGGCCTGCTGCACCATCAAGCCTGCATCCAGCAATCCAAAGCCATATCTGAAGCAAGAAGAGAGCATGCACTCTATTATAAGGTGAATGTTTGTGTAAATGAAAAGGACAAGCATCCTTATATCCTCACACACGTGAACTAGAGGCTTTTACTGAGTGTGTGTGGCTGAATGTTGTTCAGGAGAAGACTAAGTGCTAATGGCCCCAGCATGAGGAGGCAACAAGTCATCGACGAAGATGATGTTGTCATCTGACGCATTTGCTTCCTGCTCTGTCCAGGCAAAGGCTGAGGGCTGCTGTTTGTACCGCCTGCAATTGCCTGGAGGATTGATTCTGAACAATGTGTCATCTCACAGACTGTAATCAAGCCTCATTATTCATTCTTTACCACCCCAATCTGGGTGTTGCAGACACAATGGCCGACCCTTAAGCGGCGTCGCTGGCTGGTGACTGTATGGCCGTTGCCTGTCTTACTCACTTTTCTCCACTTTACCACTCCTGCTCCACTGTCTCTTTACATCTCTTTTGAATCATCTGCTCTCATCTCTCCTCTTTGCCCTCTCTTTTTCATAGAGCAGTCTGTCATTCAGTGTTCTTTTCCTCTCTAAATTCTCCTTCACTCTCCTCCATCAAACCAGAATTTCTTGCATCAGAACTCTCCTCTGCCACTTCACTGATGTTGAAATGCAGTCCTCATAAGTCTCTCCTTAATTCTCCCTCAAATCTTTCATTTTCACGCACTATCTCTCTTTTAGTTCCCTCTTGTTGAAATCACAGTCCTCAGACTGAGTAACAGGGCCGTAACAACCTTCATTCTCCCCAACCCCTCCTCTTTGAAATCCAGAGGGGGTGACAAAGAGCTAATTTCTGCCATTATTACCATACAGACCTTATGCCGTTAATCTGCAATAAGTGAAATTCATTATCCTGATGACGGGGTCTCTCAGAGGAGCAGAGAGAGAGACAGAGACAGGAGAGAAGAGAGAGCTGATCAATAACTCAATCTGCTGCCCTGCATGGGGCTCCATCTCCTCTGTCTCAGACTGTCAGTGTGTCTGAGGAGGAGAGGCAGGAGCAGCAGCCCACACCGTCCTCGTCCTAACAGCACGCCGCGCGATCAATGGACACAATCTAATCAGCCACTATCACCACCAATGACTTTTAGCATGTAGGGCCCAGCATAATAGCATTAGGCAGACGGGTGTGTGGGGTTGAGGTGTGCTGCCGAAGTTCAAGGTCATTCAGGAGGTTTTTGAAAGCTTTGAAGAGTTGGAGCAAAACGTGGCTGACAAGAGCTGAATGCAGAAGACTAGAGGCTGCTACAGCATCGACTGACATAGATACAAAAAGAGATTTAAGAAACTAAATACATTATTATTTGGCCATCCAGGGCTCTAAATGTGTTTATACTCCATGAGGGAAGGAAAAAGTGTTTTTATTCAGCAATCAATGTGTGCTAGAAGTGATCCTGAATGTGCCCTGATAAATATTCAAAGACTTATTCAAACTCATTTGAGTGAGTTTGCTCCATCGTAATGACACTAAACTAAAATATACTTTTGGGTCATTTAATTTAACTGTTGTCATTGAAGACAGACAGGAGAAGTGCTGTGAGGAGAGATGCGGAGTAATATGTAACAGGGGCTTCGAGCCAGAAAGGCTCCAAGCCATAAAGCAGTAGATCTTTAAGACGGTCTCGACTCTTTTACTGAAAACAGACCTGTGTTGGAACATGGGGGCTGTTGTTTCAGGTAGCAGTAAGACAATGAAATAGGATTAAGGGAGGCTGCTTTGAATAACAGATTTATGAGACTGGTTTATAATATAATAAAGTTATCGCTGCTGCAATCATTTTATTTGACATCATGACAAGAGCAAGATGGACAGCAGTGATGCAGTGTTCTTTTTCTGCAGTAAACTTGTAAGAAAATGTACTAGTTGTTCATTACAGTACTCTGTTGAACTGCATAAAGCACAAGTTACACCTGTTCAACTTGATATAGTCCTCCACATTGGCATCCCCACTGTGTCAAAGAGGTTTCATTGAAATCAATGAGGGCACTATGGTTCGATACAGGGTGCTTGACAATGGACTCAGTAAACAGAAACATAGAGATGAGGCCTGAGCAACATGTAAATCTACATAAAGTAGCCTAGCTAACTAGCTAGCTAACTAGAGTACAGGAAAATGTTTGTCTGTTGCTTGGCGACAGTACGGTTCAAGTCCAGCATTATTTGTGGTTGTGGAGCAAAATAAATTATTGAATAAATAAACACATTGCAATATATTGCCAATTATATGTATATATTATTATATAAAACTATTATGTAAAAGCCATATTGTACTCAAAGTCACATTGCTGTAATGAATTTGAGGATGTCTGTGATAATCTGTGACCAAATCACAACCATGTGGATTTCCAGTACAACAGCACTCCCCTCGTGTGATGCTGCATAATTCATAAACACAGAATTCAAACACATACACGGTGCACATAGCAACAAATAAATGTCACTAAGTATAAACTTCTGTTTAAATTTTAGATTTTGCTACACAAGTACAATGAAACACCAGCAATAACAACAGATCATTTAAATTTTTTTCACAGTGTGGGGAAAACTGAAACATGACTTCTCATAAAACAGAAACTGTTGGCGACCGGGTCTTGCCATCCTGCTCTCTTCTAGTGATTAAATACACCCTCCCCACCCAATACCTCTTAGCGAGAGCTGTGCACCTATTAAATCCTACAGCTCCAGCAGATCGATCGGGCCTGTCCCAGCTCCATGGCCGTAAACCCGCACAGACATATATCTGATAGAGAAAGCAGCAGGAAACAGGTTTACCCACCATAGAACATGATGAAAATGACAGATTTTATGTCCCCTGCCATGTCAATGAAACACCACCACTGAACTGAGCCACTTTTTGAGACGACTGTCCAACCTCTTCAGCCATCTCATCATGGACTGCAAAAAACACAGAGACTAAGTCACTGCTGCATTTAGAGAGGGCTCTGTGATCGCTGCTTATAGAAGCCCAGAGCAGAGTGTGTGAGGAGCAGAATTTATGGCTGCTGCTGTTTGTGACAATGCTGAACAGTTTCATCACAGGATATGTATGATTTCTTTAAAGAATGCGATTGAGATTTTTCAGAAATACTAGAAAGATATTTAATAGTAAAATGTCTTTAGGATAAAAGGAACATAATGTCATGTCCATATCAAGCAGTTAGTCAGAAAACACAGTCATAAAATTTTCAAGTTGTTCTTTCTCCACCTCCTGCGTGGTAGGAGGGAGTTTGTGCCAAGCCGACTACAGAGTGACAGCCGATCTTCTGTCCACGCAGCACGAAGCATGTTAAACCCCTGACCCCCCGCCTCCACACATTTCGAATTTTCGGCCCTCGCATTTTCTCCATCCACTTTCAATCCTCGACGGCAAATGCCCTTGCAAACTCTTACTCCCTCCTTCTTTTTATCCATTAGGACGAAGGCCACCCCCCCACCTCTCCGTGGGGCCTCTTTGTAACTGTCGAGGAACCCTTTTCACTTTTTGTTCTGCGGGCCTTCCCAGGTCCTTTCTCTGTTGATATTCACACCATCTGCCAGCAGCAGAGGAAGGTGCACACAAACCCAACCAGCACTGAGACATCAAGATCTCCAGGGTAGAGGTCCTTGCTTCATCTCTGCACATGGAATTCAAAACACAGTTTTAACAACTGGTATACTGCAACCAAAACAGATTTTTTTGCAGCTATCCGGGGACCTATAGCTACTGCGGCCTCACCCCTTGTTTGCAATGGTACGTCCTGCTAAGTCCCCCCCAATACAAGTGCCTGTAAAGAATCACTCAAGCCGCACTAAGCAGCTGCCTGTGAGTTAGGTCATTTTCCCAGGAGCCACAGAGTGGGCATTGGCAGGACCTCAAAAAGAGGGGACACCATCTGTTCAGTGCCTGAAAAGGTTGGTGACACCTTCTGTGGTACCAACAACTTCTAATTAAGTGGCCAGGAATGCAGTAGCAGCTCCAGCACATGATTGGTGGGCTTGCCTTAGTTATCCTGACGACAACACAGCAGACCCCCGGCCGGTTTCACGCACCTCTCCATCACATCTGGCCATGGGCTAATGAAAAATGAACAAGGAGTGATTACAATAAACACTTGATGAAGGTGACACGTGACTGGTGCAGCCAACAAAGACCATATTTACTTTTGTTTTCTATGATTTTCTTTGTCCCTGCTCTGTAGCACTTAATTGAATGTTTATCAGGAGCATAGAAAACAGCATTAGCCCTTTGGTCAATCCCAGCGTGGTTTGTTTCTGTTATATCATGATGCCCTAATTTCATTAACATTAGGATTTAAATGAAATAGCAAATAGACTTAACATTCTTCTGATTTCCATCGCTCTTACAGCCAAATCTGCTGCTCAAAAATGTTACTAATTAGGCTTATTAAGTAATTAAGAAGAGGTCTTAATTATATCTGCGCCACTGGGACTTGCACGGCTGTAACCATGAAAATGCTCTGCTGCGCTGCTCAGCTTTGTTGGTTTGGATTTTATACAATTTCATCCATTTAACTGTTCTGAATGTGTGTTTTTTTTGCACAGGAAAACGGATTTTTTAGGTTGTATTAGGCAAATATCTGTCTGACTTGAAATTACAGAGAAAGAAACGCTTACCAGCCTTCACCAGCACAGCCTCAAAATGTCAAGTCAATTACCTTGCAAAGAGTTAAAAGTTTAATGAAATATATTGCAGGGAGGAAAATGAGGGGTTTGGCACAGGCATGGACTTAGTCTCAGGAGAATGGGCACCAAACGGCCCTCTCAGTCTCTACAGCCATCAGTCAAACTAGCAGCCACCCGTCCCCTTCTCTTACACAAGGAGACTTCTCTGAAAGCCAAAATGATCTATACCGCATGACCTCACTCTCAGTGTCCAACATATTTTGATTTGTAGCTTGAGTGTTATTCAAACACAAATTCAAAAGAGGATGAAATTCAGCAGAGAGCTTTTGTTGGATGCGCACCAAGGTACAGTCCTTTTAGATGTCCCTGCCCTTGTGGGGAAAGAGAGAGAGAGAGAGAGAGAGAGAGAGAGAGAGAGAGAGACAGAAAAAGGGTGAGAGAGGGGGGAAAAGAGAGGACTGAGTAAGCGCTTCGCTACAAGCTTGGCATAAGATTCCCTCCCGGGTCCGGAGTGCTTTTCTTTCACTCCGGACAAAGCAAACAGTGAAGCAGGAGCCTTTGTTTGTCTCTTCAAAGGGACAAGTTTTGATGCCATATCACTGAATGTGTTGGAGCAAACAGAAATGTAACCATCAAAAACAGTCTGTTTTTGTATGTTTATTTATTGATATGACATCAGCTACCTGGTTTCATGATGGGAGCCGCAAAAGGTCTGTATTCTTTGTGCAATATGAAAGAATAAAAGATGACTATGCCTTTAGGTTGCAGGTCAGTTAAATGTTGTATGCCACTGTTGTCACACATGGAGCTCAGGGGCTTTAGCTAAGACCTCAGTGAGTGTATCATATCATATAAAAGAAGGCAAACAAGCATAAATACTGTAAATCACATAAGTACACACAATACATTTGGAAACGATGGTTTAAGAAGTGTGATCCCTTTAATATTTTTTTTATCAATTAACTCTTGGATTTGTTGGTGTTCACTTTATTAACTCATTATTTGGGGTTATTCAACTGCATATAATCATAATAAATCAGCTGTTTGAACATGCTTCACAGCTGAGGTTTCTCAGATCCAAAACAACAACTACATGATGTTATAAGTAATTCTGACAGGTGATGAGAATGATTTCGATTTTAAGTATGTTTCTTAAACACAAATATTGGAGTCACATAAACATGATAATTTTTTTCTTGTTGTTGCACTGTTTTGCGGGCTTAATATGGACATGTGAAAAAGATTTTTTTTTTTAGTGTTGCTGCAAATGCTGTTGTGTATGAGAGGCTGAGACTTCTGCACTGCCAACTTCAGAGCAGGTTTATGTAGCCAGCAACTTGCTGTCGGCTAATCATAGCAGCAACATAATTTATTTCTGAATGAGAGAAAAACGGTTGCTGAGGATGAGTATGCAAACTTTATTTTAAAATTTCCTCTGCTTCCCTAACTCCCTGGTAAAATATCGAAATTGCTACTTGTGCATGAATTATGCATTAGTGGTGGTTTAGAAGAGCACAGGGTCTCTTCAACCCCCTACCCGTCTTGTAACACAGCAGGGTGGAGTGGGTTGGTGTATGTGTGTGTGTGAGTGTGTGTAGGAGTTTGGTAGAGGGGTGCACAGGCACCCCTGTGTTTGCCCGCTACACCCCCCTGCCGGGAGACATGGCACCCCCTGCAGGAGGTGCAGCGCTCCGCTTCCCCCGTCCCCCAGGGCTAGTTGGTGTATATCACATACACGCAGACACAAACACACTCTCAGCTCATTCAGACCGGTTCGTCTGCTGACCCATCAATCAAATGCATACAGTACACACGCAAATGAATATGTGCACAATTAGCATCAACACTGTTTCTCTGTGAACAAGCAGAGTATCACATTACTCTCGGCTTGCAGTTGAGCCAATCAGAACAAAAGAGAGAGAGTTCATGAGGAACAAGGACAAGAGCTCAAAATTTAGATGTCAAGCCACATGTTTGTCTTAATACACCTATTATGTTTCAATAACCAATTACGAATTGAGGGCGATGGTAATAGCTCACCCTGGTCTACAGACCCCTCAAAACACAAACACACATTAACACACGCCCACGCACAGATACCCGCACACAGACCTACTCTTTTTATATGGGAAACAACATCGCAGCATAACTACTGTAAAATTAATTGATAGTGGGATTGTTAGTCTGTGGGTGAGCCATAGCTATAATTTCCCTGCACACTTAATCACACGCATGCACACACTTTCTCTCTCTCTCTCTCTCTTTTCTAAAACACATGTATATAGACCACAGGCTCAGTCACGGAGTAATTGGCTCAGCAATGGAAAAACAGGAGGTCTGGATAATTAATTAATCTATCTGGCTGGGGCCGAGACACAAGGCCAGTTTTACAACCCCACCAGGGAGACTGAGAGAGACTGAAGGAGAGAAAAAAGAGAAGAGAGAAAGGGAGAGAGAGGGGAGAGAGAGAGAGAGAAACCTGCTGCCCTCAGACGATCTATGGCCTTCCATGAAATGGAAATGGCTTGCCAGAATGCATTAGGTGAGTGAGTAAGTTGTGCACACAAAATGCACATATTCTATATCCCTGGCATTCATGGACGCTTACAAGAACACACACGCAAGCACACTCGCTCACTTTTCACACAAAAGCTCAAACACCAAACCACAAAGTACACACATACTCTGCAAACTACATATTCATCTCGATTTATAAAGCTGACAGAGTTGTGAGGTTATTGATCTTCAGTCAATTTACAGACACACCAAATGTGAACAAACCAGATGGCTGTCCAAATATATTCTAAGCAAGATAGCACGGCTTTATTTACAATGATGAATGTGGCAAAGTTGCAAGGAGATAAAATTCTGACACAAATCATTTCTCTCTCCCACTGAAAACTTCAACTCTTTATTACTTGATTCTTCTTAGACATCATGAATCTTTCAGGGACGATCTCTGAGTTTTGCTTGCTTCTTATTTTTTATGATTATGAATTGCATTAAACTTATATTATTGGTACAAGCCAAAATGTGTGAGTTAAAACTCAGAGGCTCAGAAACCATTTCAGGGGCTGTGTTTTGACAGAAGCTACCTGTGTTTAATTTGAGCTCCTTTTCTGTAGAACAGGGCTCTAAAAACTCTTGATCGTGGGTTGGGACTTTTAATGGAGGAGGAACTTTCAGGGCAGAACTTACAGACTCCCTTTCCACTTCTGCACGTCTCCATTATCATTCACTGTACTTGTTAAAAAATCAGTGTAGCTCTTCCAGTCTTGCAACAGTACAGATTGATTAAAAAACTCGATATTGTGTTAATTCCCTAGGTGTGAGAATTTTGTCTCAAATGCTGCTTTTTAAAAAAAAACCTTACCAGATTCATTTGCCTAAAGTGGTGGGAAAAAAAATGGAACATACAAAAGTTCAAATGTTTTACTGAGTTTAGTTCCTGTGGTTACTTTTTTACCGGAAATGTAGTATGTGGTTAAAAAAGGGCCATTATTCTTTCTTTAGACAGCTACTGTTTCCACATCCATCCATCCATCCATCCATCTTCTTCTGCTTATCCGAGGTCGGGTCGCGGGGGCAGCAGCCTAAGCAGGGAAGCCCAGACTTCCCTCACCCCAGCTACTTCATC
>JAPZDY010000025.1:23028502-23042832 GCA_029783645.1 Ctenochaetus hawaiiensis
CCCGACAACTGAGCTCCTAGGATCATTGGGACACGCAAACCCCTCCACCACGATAAGGTGGTAGCTCAGGGAGGGGTGTTTCCACATTTAGACGGTTTTATTAAGGCAAAGATCGTGAGTGGTTTCTTTTGTTTGAAAAACATGTAACCTCCTGTAATTACTTTGGCTTCTTTTGTGAAATGATTAAGATTTTTCTGTATATTTCTACTTCTAAGAATGTTTAGGAATCTGTACCACAATATAGGTACAAAATACACACTTTGACCTAAAACATTCAAACAATTTGCAGCCATATAACTGCTGAATAAAATGTCATTTTATTCTTCAAAATATTGTAAGACAGTCTGGATGACGGGAAATGTCACCCATATGCCCAAATGAGTATGTAAATATAAATCTGCCTTAATTAAGGAAATTTGGCAACCTAATGTAAAAACAACAGACTATTATGTGGTATTGAGAACATACTCTGCTTTAGAGAAAGCTGTCAAAATACACTTGTTGGCTGTTTGAATCCCAGAAGAGGAGGAAGGTTAACAGAGTAAAGTAAGAGCGGAGTGCAGCTTTTCCACAATCCCAGACAGTTTGTCTGTCAGACTCAGGGAGAGATCTGGAACTTGAGAGTATTTTTCTCCCTTTTTTCACAACAAGTCTGTGTTATTGGTTGTCAGATCTAACAACACGATGGGAGAATACAACACACACACGCACACACACACATACACATACACACAGAGCTCAGCTGAGGGGGAAAGTGGCAGGTACATCACGTCTATGGTAATAGAGCAGCAGATGGAACTGGCAGGCACACACAGCACCTTTAGCTGTGACACAAACACACATACTCTTGCATGTGCACACACTCACTTGTTCATACATAACAAAAACACACTGACACAAACACGCGGGAACAAGCTGCTTTTACCTTTCGGTGGCAAAATATTACCTCTGAAAATAAACACAGACATAAACCACACAGGGGCTTAACAGAATGTGAGTTTGACTTTCTCCTGTCAATGTGTTGGAACCTGCAGGTCAGCTATAAATGGCTCCTCGTCATAAAAAAAAGAACGGGGTGTCAGAGTGCTGGTCCTAGAAGGTGTTGTCTGTTTCTGACCTGTCTCTCCCGGGCACCGTGTGAGGGACGGCGTAGCTACAGGCCCAGATAATCTAAGAGATAAATCATCTTTAGTCACTCTCTAACAGCCTGACAGACAGACAGGCCTAAGTACCTGGGAGGGTGGCAAAGGGACACTTTAAAATCTCCAGTGATGAGGAGTACTGCCATGAAGAAAACAGTTAGCCGCCCCGAGCTCCCTCCTATCCCCCCGAGTCTCTAGCTGCCATTTTGGCTGCATCTCAAGGCGCTATTCCGGCTCTATCTCATGTCACCGTTCTGGCTGTCGTTCAATTCTCATGTTGGCTCCTGCTCTGCCTCCATTCTGGCTCTGGTTCAAGCTCCACAGTGGCTGTGTTTTGGGGTTTTTCATTGTGGCTCTGTTTCAGCAATGTCCCCCCCCCAAGCTCTCCTTCCCTCCCTCCCTCCCTCCCTCCCTCCCCCACTTTCAGTTTCAGCACCCCAGGTAGCTGGCCTCCTGCCCGGCATGCAGATCAGTGGGAGATCCAGGCTCAGGCCTTTTGTTTGGGGTGGCATTTTGCCTTTGTTTTCCCATCTCGCCTGTAATCTAAACACCCAAAACATCTCATGCTTGACAAATCGGCCCTGAGACGAGGGAGCAGCGGAAGACAAACGGCTGGAAGCGGTTCAACCCCAGGCAGGACTGATGGTGTCCGACTGGGCCTGACCTCCCAAAGGTTAAAGACACGTTCACTTACAAAGCAATCAATTACCCAGGCTGTGTGGGCGCTTTTAACCAACCTCCCCTCCTGCCTTCCACACAGCCGGCATTATTGATGAGGGTCCCAGTGTACAGCACACTCCAACCTGGAGTGTGTATTACATTTCACAATTGAAATAAATCTTAGATTCTTGGTGTTTCTGCCTACCTGAACCTCTCTCCTGCTTTAAATTGTCTCTCTCCCCCCCTCCTCCTCCTCCTTCTCCTCCTCCCTACTGCCTCCCTCCCTCTCTCCCTCCTCTCTGCAGGTTGTTGTAGCAGGTTTATTCTGGTAGCCGGGCTCCGTGGGCCCCGGCAGGCCCCTCAGCTGTTCCGCTGGGTTTGTAATTACCATTTCATTAAGAATGACAGTTTCGGGGGTTGAAGCACCATTTCATCCGGGTCTCGTGGGGAAGGCGCTTGCCAAAATTTCCAGTGTGAGTGGCAATTATCTCTCTTCGTGTCTGCAATTCAACATTTTGTACTTAGTGGCTTGACAACGGCTAGGAACATTTTGTTGGAGTAATAATAGGTCTGGGATATTTACACTGTAGCACACTCAGGCTTAGCTCTGTTCACAGACTGATATGAGCTATCAGAAGAGATAGAAACAAACTAGAGGAAACACTACAGAGACAAGCACTACACTTCTTCTCTGTGTACACACTGTAGAAGGAGAGGATTTTCAATATGCCTTCAGTAAAGCTGCACAAAAACAGGGCAGGGCGGTAGTGTATTGATTTGAGGCTCAATTTATTTTTATGTATAAGGTCATTTTGGGTCTGAGTGGCCATGTAGTTTATTTTTATTTTGGATTCAATCATCACATGTTTTTTTTTCTCTTACTGCAGTTTGCCTCTTGCAATGTTTTCTTTTGGCCACTTGGCAAAAATGGCTCTTAAGCTTAGGGGAGCCACTCGGTTCACCCATAGGTTTACAGTGTTTTTTTCCATGCAGGACACATCTGAGATGCACTTGTACTTATGCTATATCAAAGTATACCATCTATTAATATATCACACTTTCTGTTCATATAGGTTTAAACTTTAGTGTGTACTTAATGCAAATGTACAGGAAGTAAAAACCGGAAATTGAAGCCTTTGTAAACATCTATCACTCCTGACCTTCTTTCTCTTTGAATGCCATTATTCTTATAATTGCCTGCTCTTGCCTCCTAATGTACAGCTTGTACACTCACTCGTACGTAATTTATCAGCACGCCAAAGAACTGTATGTGCAGTAAAGGATAGGTTCAGAATCTTTCTAGCACGACTTGTTCTGCGTTAAAATGCTTTCTGAAGTTCACTTAAAACTAATGTGAGACTTCAGCAGTTTGTGTTAGACAAATCAAGTGTGTGCAATATTTAAGCACAAAATTAGTATAAATTCAGTATAAGTTCATCTTTCCACTTATCGATTTGGGGAAACAGTGTTGGTGCCCCAAAATCCTGTGACTCTGTACAACCTGATGTTGGAATTGTTTGTTTCTACGACTTGCAGAAGCATACTTCAGCATTTTATTGTCATGACTTGCCTGTAATTTCATGTTCTGGCGACGATGAGGTTAAGGTCTGGTTAGGCTTGGGTGTAAAAATGCCTTAGGATTAGGAAAAAATCATGTTTTGACACAAAATACCCAATTTTGTAGCAACCAACAAGGCTGGACAATACTCCAGCCTAATATATTTGTTGTATGTTCATTCACTAACAATGTCCAATTTTGTTGGTTGAAATGGAAGGGAAACAGCTGCCTCAACTCATACACATAGAATGTGAGGAGCTCACTTTGGTTCACATTTAATATATATGAGCAGTGGCAACGCGACATTTAAGGTGCCCCTCTACCAAACTACAGTGAACACCAAACATTAAAAAATTGGACCATTTTCATTTTACATGTTTAAATTTACTTGATAAAACAATTGACAGTGAAAAATATGTTGCCATGCATTCAATTTGATCTTCTTCTTGATACATTAGCATAGATACATGGACATACAAGTATTGTATTAGGATGGGCTTAAAAATATCTGTTTTTCTGTGAAGGTCTATGAAAATGAGTGTGTACAGCAAATGGAAGACAGGAAGTGAGTGAGCCTCTCAAGTGTGTGTCTGTCTATGTGTTTACTCCTCCCTCTTAAGAACAAAAAAAAAAAAAATGGCAGGCATCCGCTGTGTTGAGTTATAGTGACATGACTCACACGATGTCTACCGCGAGTGACGGCTGCAGCTCTTTTAATTGCATGTCTGCACTGAATGATGGGATACTTAATTCCTACACATTCCACACAATTGCTTTTCACACCGGCAGAGGCCTGGGGAGGCAGCCGAGGCTTTCTGTGGCCATATGGAGAGGGAGGCAGAGCCCATGCTGGGTGATCGCAAGCTTACCGCCTCATCCCTGCACCAGACTGGCTGCTATACTGTACTGAACCTGCAGCCGGGCACGTGAAGCAGCACGACTAATGAAACACATTCCACACACCACCACAGACCATTCACACACATGCAACCGGGATGTGGTAAGATTTAATTTAGCTTAAGTGTCTTTAACACACTCCCAGATATGTAAGAAAACACACACACTCATCAGTAGTCTTTTGCTTGCACAAACACACACATATACAGTGCACAACTCTACTCTGTCTGCCTTTAAACAGACGATCAAACACACACAAAAAACACACACACATTTACACATTGCCTGTAACACACAAGCACAATGCTATGAACACACAAACTCACACAGTCTACACGCACTGTACACACTTAGATATGTTCTCAGTCACACATGCTCACATACTCACATGCACACACACACAAACAGTCAGCAGTATTAAGGGTGTTGACAGCTCTGTCAGCTCATGGTAGCACCATCAGGCTCCCTGCTGTCCTGTGAATGGGTCACTTCTTCTTCTTCTCCTTCATCTCTCTTATCGCTCGGTCACATCGCCTGTTTTTCGGTCGAGTCTGGAGTAAAACTAGTTCTCTGGTACTACAGCAGTTTGATAGTGCAGTAATACTCCAACCCCAGCTTTTCAGATGCTGGAGTCTCAGTGGCTATGAGGCAACCGTCACACTGCTAAGCATGCTTTTTGTCTGTGTGGACCACAGCCACTCTAGCAACAATGTAAAACTATCATTTTAATGTTCAAGAAAAACAAGCAGTTAAATAAATAGAAGAGTTTAACCTTTTATTTTACATAAGTGGTCATGAAAAGGAGTAAACAAAAATTAGCCAGAGTGGCGTCAGAAAAATGGCAAAGTTTGAATACAGTTTAAATATAAATTAGTTTTAATCTCTATATACTTATATTAGTATTTTTGTGCATGCATTGTTTTTAAACAATTGAAAATTTCAATTTATCATGTTAGCTTTGTAATATATGTAAGTGTGTAAATTGGGACTAGAAACAGGGTACAGTTGAAACTGTTGAAAACACTATTCATTTTTTAGGTATACAAAAAAAATACTATCTGATGTTAGTATCAGACATAAAAAATGACCTGATGATGGTGATGGAAAGTCAGTAGAAAACAAAAGTTCAGTATTTTACTCTGAACTGCTGTGCAGCTACTCTGGTGATCAGCAATGCCAGTGAGATTCCTTCTTTAATGGTCATTGATATTGAAGCAAAATTTCATTGCGATCTGATCTGCGATCTGTTTTTAGGAATACTTCAGTCTGTGTCTGAGCTGTTAACTAGCTGACTGGCATTCCCATCTATAGTTAAAAGTACCAGATTTAATGGAGGGTTTCAGTGTTTTGCTGTTATACTTTAAAGCAGTATCAGAGATTGTGCCACCCTGACAATAAGAAATTATCACTGCACGACTCAGATCTTGTAATTGCATGGCATCAAAAAAGGTTTCAACTTGTACTTATAACTGTCATGTTCCTAGTTTTCTCTAGCAAAGGCTCATGAAACTGGAAGTGTAAAAAAAGCAGTTAGTGAAAAAATGTTGCTGATTATTAGTTGAAAGATACTAATTGTCACATAGTTTTAGTTACTGGCGGAATGAATGCAAACATCCTGGTATTGGCCTCAGATGTATCGGTTAAATGTAGAACAGCCAGGTGTACAGTTCATTGATGTGACCCTGAAAATGCCCCGGCCCCCACAGACCCCAACAGGCCTCTGTGCATGCAAAGTAAGGAGAGAGAAAGAGACATACCATATATACGGAGAGGGAGAGAGCCTGTTAATGCTTTTAGTATCCAAGGCTCGTTTAAGAAAAGCCCTTAATGACTTTAATTGATCTTTATTAGCTTCAATTAGCTGGACACTGGGGGGGAAACAAGGTTGCTATTCCTGCAGACTGTCAGAAAAGGAGGGCTGAATCAGAGCAAAGTTAAGGATAAAGAAGAAGATGTTCAAATTAAGAGACAATGAAAGAGAAAGTGAACTTTTATAAATAGATAAATGGAGCGCTTACTTTTTTGAAATTTTGATTGATAAGCTAGTCATGATTTAAATTGATTTATTCATTTTTGTGTAATTCTTCATTCTTTTAAGTTCACAGCAGTTCAGGGAAAAAATGCTAAATGTCATTTTCTCAGCCTGTGCACAGGCATGAGTCAAATTTTATAGTTAGTTTGCTGGCATGAAAAGAAAGTGAGGGTGAGTGAATGAGTGCAATCAAACACAAATTCATCTGGGGACAGCAGGAACCAAGATGAGGACAAACTGACTGTTGTCTCAACTTGAGCAAAAATTTCTCAGCCTTGGACTTTATGTATCTATTACATAAACATACAGCGATGAGAAAAAGAGGACAGAGTTAATATCAGAAAGAACCACAGCTACAGACACACTCTCGTGCACAAGGTCAGTGCGTGCTTTTCTAGCTAGCTTACAGATTACATCTGCTTGGTATGTAGGTGTGCTGTTGTGGACGAACCAGCTTTGACTGCAGAGAAAACTCCAGCTATCAAACATGCAGAAATGATGTGAGCCTCCAAGAGGAGCAACTGAGGCTGCAATGTTTTCCAAGCACGGTGCTCTTCATATAAAACTGGTGTCATCCTATGTTGTGTGGTTTGTTCCATGGACACCTCAGTCCATTTGGAGGATATTTTGGAGTTGTAGTTGTTTGATGAGCTCAGTTTAATTGGGTACATCAAAAGAACTAAATAAAGCAGAGTAAATTGTTATATATATCTTAGAAAGAAACTTACAATGTCACTACTGTTTCTGCAGTTCCTGATACAACATGAATATTTGTGTTGTACTTGTTGTTGTAGTATGGTGGAGGCAGTCAGTGAATAAAATGACATGTAACAATAGGGCACTTCTGTGTGAATCTATCATCACTGTTTACCTGCTTGATCCCCAAATTGACATTTAAGCCTCTAATGACTCTGACAGTATAGACAGACAGGAAACAAGCAGTCAGAAACAGAAGAAGAAGATGATGTGAGTTTCTGTTGTGTGTTTTAGCCACCAGGCTACAAGGATGTCAGACTAAATCCTCTTTGGGAAACAAAAAACCAACAGCAACAGATTAGGGTATAAAACATTTTCTGACCAATGCTACATTAACAAAGGTTGTGACAGAGCAGAACACAGGCAGACAGTGACGATCAATGCAAAAACCTGGTTTTAATGCCCAGCTAATTTAACTATATTCTGACCTTGACAACATCTAATCTTTATGTATTATCATCTATACCAGTGTATATGTGTTTTATACATTTAGTTTGCTGCCACTTGAGCTGCGACTGAAACTGTTCTTTATCGCTGATACTAAAACATCCCTCCATGATTCACTAACTCACATTCATGCTCTTAAAATGTGCAGTAAATTTAAGTCATAAAGATTTATTAGCCTTACATGTTCATCTGCTGGTTTTATTTGTACATAAATATTAAAATCATCAATAAAACCTTAGACTAGATTTCTTAGCCTAAAACAATTTAAGTAACCCTATTCCACAAATGAAAAGGTGGAGAAAACAGATACAAGCAAGCCTGTACTGTCTCCATCCAAAGCCTCCAGTTGCCTCATCCAGCCCACCATCCATCCCTTCCTCTTCCCAGGGCTGTGTTTGTGTTTCTAGGGGGAGCTGGCTGACCCCTGACCCCGGGCTAATGAGAGCGATAACGAGGATTAAAAGGGGGTGACTGGAAGGTGTCTGAGAGTGGGGTTTAAACAATTACACTGGGCTGCCAACATGCCTTTCTTCATGACTCAGGAAATTACAGTCTCCCTCTCGCTCCACCCCCCCCCCACACTCTTTCAGTCGGCACACAAAAGAAAGGGCTTATGGAAAATAATAAATTATCTCGGGGCCACGTTAACTTGGATGTAAATCGCCGGGCAATTATGTTTTAATAGCCCTTTAAGAGAATGAGTAATTGGGTTGACACTACTGGGGTTGATCAGGCTCACCCGTCTCTCTCCCTTTGTGCCCGCCAGCTCAGGGTCTGAGTGTCGGTCAGCCTGCAGGATGACTGTGTTGTTAGTGAGCCAGCATGACAAACACTGTGAAAGTAACAACCAACAATCTGCATGACTATCATCAGCATGCTAAAAGTAGAAGTTTCCTGTGCAGTATTTTGTTTTTAATTTTCTTTTCACTCTTTCTTTTGTGATAATCACTTACTCCTGAGATGCTTTTGCTCTTCACTTGTGTTTTTTTTTGAGATTTCATCTTGATTAAGTTTATGGTTTTCATCAGTCCACATTCTTGGGTTTGTCTCATCATCCATTGTGGTTATCTGTGCTAACATAGCAGTTCCTGTCAGTTCATGCCAAACTAAACTATATATAAATAGTCAAAGTTTGAAACAGAGCTACTATCTGTTCATTTTCCCCAAATGTCACAAGTTGTTTGAGGTAGTCTGATCTAATCTGTTAGTTTTGTTCATTTCCATTTTCCCATACTCCTCAGACAAAATACAGTAAGTTAGCTGCTGACAAAATATATAAAAATACAGATATTTAAACCCCACACTGAAGTGAATCCAATAGTAATATTAAACAGAATATTAAGGATAAATCTGGAGATTTTAGTCTTTCCTTCAAATAAATTTATTTCTAAAGGAGAAAAAAAAATAAGCCTAAATCAAATCTCCGTAACCATTTGTGGTACAGGTGAGTGAGACAGTTTTGTTCAGTTCGACAGTTTAATGTTTACTATAAATTAATGCAATTTACGAAGCGTCAGTCCTGGATCATGATGTAAAACTAACAGCTGCAAAACTTTTTCCAAGTTGTGTCAGGTGTGTCAAGTGTATGTCAATGAACACCTGGTTTATATTATAAGTGTTAAAAACTGAGAACAAACCTCCCTAAATATCCAACTAATACTAACTGTACATTGTTTTTAGCATGTAGGCAATTTGTTCACAACTCATCACTGAAAATCATGCTATCAGGCACAAAGTAAAGACTTTATTAAATTAAATTCAGCACATATCTATTTCTTTTCAGTGACATAAATTAATATGTAGTAAAAGTAAAAACCTATGTGGGAATGAAATATTTATGTATGGAAGTGCGTTTCTTGGTTATAAAAGGGAAAAAAGACGTCTGATGAGAGCTCCAATCACCCATAAGTGTTCCCACAAACACACACGCCCACACAGAGGTGAGCTGGACCAGCTCTCTTTGACCTTTGACCTGGACTGTGACCTGTGGATGATCACTGCGTGTCTCTATGTAGCTACCATGAGGGGAAATGGAGGCAGGATCGATGTGAGAAAGGGAAGAGATCACAACAGGCCAAACCCGGTGAGTCGAAACCCACCAAATGAGACTGGAACAACACAAACAGCAGGGGAAGGGGGAGAGAAAAAAAAGCAGAGAAATATGAAGGAGGAAAAAGAAGACAAAAAAAGGAGAAAATGGTGATAGAGATCTGAGGTTAGACCGAGTCTGACACAGTAAAGGGAAATAATCAAAATCCTTGGCAGGATGTCGGACCTCAGTGCAATGAACAAGCAAATGGTGGGATAAACCTATATTTATCTCCTCTTACTTTCATCTCAGGAGGAAGACGAACGGGGTAAGAAATTGATCAGATGAGCATCTGTTAGGCTTGGCAACAGTCACAAGTCTGCAGAGACGGATTTAAACCCCATTTTTCAATCTCATCTCCATTACTGTCAATGCTGTACAGGCACTTAAAGGTCTGCTCCACAGTAAAAGAAGAGAAATAGAGCTGTATATGCAAATGCAGGCTACTGCACCTCAGTTCTTCTCCCTGTTAGAGATTTCTTTAAGATTTCCTGCAACCACTGTTAGTCTTTGACATGGACAATCTGTGCAGTGAGTTTCTATAGGAGTAATGGAGTAAAAGAGAAAAAAGTCTTTTTCTTTAATGATACCTCTTGTTATTTAAAAATTAAAGAGCTGTCCATTTTATAGCCACACCATATTTAGTATATGCCCTTTACTGAAACAGTAGAGGCCAACAAATATATGTACTTGAAGGCCAATACTGTGAACAACTGAGGATAAGGAAGTCTGCCAGATACTCACCCTGTCAGTGGATCAGTTCAGAGTGTTTCAGTTCAAACAGGCAGAAAATAACAACCAACACTGTCTCTAGACCGCATGGCCACCTCTTATACTCATGGTATTTGTGTTTGGACTGAACTAGAGCTGCAACTAGCAATTATTTTAAGAATTCCTGTAATTTTCTTATTTAATCAATTCTGGTTTATTAGTAAAAACAAACAAACAAAAAAAAACCATTCAAAATTCACTTGTAATTTCAGCTTTCAAAAGGATAAGATTCAAATTTAATCTTGCACTAATTCTAAAGGTTTGACATGTGAAAATCTTTTGCATCATGTTTATTTTTTTGTGTCTTTACATAAAAAAATCCATTTCAACCATATACCAAAGAGAATCAAAGATTACTGTTATAGGTTACTAAAGCTCAGTCTGGAGATGTAAGCCTTTTTATAACTAAAATATTTTGGTTTATATTTAAATGTAAATTCTAAAAAACAAGAATTAAGGCCTAAATGAAGTCTTTGCAACTGGTACCTGTGCAAAAGAATGGGGGGAAACACGTGGGATGGTGAACAGTGGAGAACTACAAACCACAATTTCACTGGGTCATACTGAATAAATTTGCCTAAAACAAAAAAAAGGTACAAATAGTACTACGGTACAAATGTAGATAGTTATTGATGAAGTAACATACCACTGACAAAATCCAGTGGAAACTTTGCATTTTTGAGACAGTTCCTCAGTTCAGTTTGACAGTTTTCTACTGCCAAATCACGCAAGGTACCAGGCTTCAGTACTGGATTGTGATGTAAAACTATCACCTGTGGAACATCAGTTACGTTTTGTCAGGCACTAGATTAAAAAAAAAACTTGGTGGTTGTGAAATCTTTGTGTATTTAATATTCAGTGTGTGTTCTTCATTTGATTTCAGAACTAACAGGGACTCCAGTTGAATCTGTTCTTGTCTTCTGGTCCTGGCTGTTTTAATGCTACTTCTTTAAGATGTTCAGTGATGAGCTGGTGCTCAAAGACACAAGTCACTGTGTCAGTGTGGTTATGTTGCTTCATGTTAAGGCTAAAGGATGAAATATGATGCGGAAGTTCACTGTCATAACACATCCATTACTTTACAAGCTTTAAAAGACAGCAGAAGAAGAAAAAATTGACCCATGACCAAAATGTTGTCATGACGACCATCACTTTACCCTCTTTTGAGAATTTCATCAATAACACTGCTCACACTACTTTACCTCCTTTACCTTGTCCTTCTTTTAAGTGTTTTCTTTATATTCCTCTAATTTAGATTTCTGTTCAGTCGCAGCACACATTAAGTGAATGATAGTTTTCAATATCTTCATACAAAAACGTCTATACAATGTCTGTACTATTTTTAGAAATTCTGGTAACAAACTTTAAATTAGTGTTTCTTGTTCATTTTTTAAAGGAAAATTCTTGCACAGAGGTCGCAGGGTAAACAGGTGGAATACACAGCCCAGGATTCTGAATCCACAGATTTGAGTTTGACATGTTTTGGTTGCTACAAGAACACCAAAGAAGAAACAAATGAAATATGCTGTCAGCTCACATCTTGCTGAAAAGTTTAGTTTTCATTAAGTATGATCTGGGCTATGTTTTGTTTATTTCAGAACCATATGGGTTGCTGTAGTTACTGAATTTCTTGGCGACAAGGTTTGAATTTGGCAGCATTATATTTTCTGCAGATAAAATAAGATAACACTTCAATATAGCTGGTAGGACTTTCCAATGAACTTCTCACAGAAGATCATGTAGCATTTTGGAGTGAACCAATGTGACAGGATCATACTGATACTTTGTAAAGGTTCTTCATGCATTCACAAAACCCTCTACGTCCTGTGCTATGGAGCACCTGCTGATATGTGGCTGAATCTTTTTTTAAATGTGTTAGTGTGTCTCTATGTGTCCCTCTTTCTCCGCCTGCCATCCTCATTGGGGCTCTTTTATTCCCTCCGGAGCGGCTCTGTCACCCATGTCGCGGGGGGACAAGGAGAACGTGGCGTTTTCCCCTGGATCAAAAATTTACGAGCAATTAAAAGTCGGCCGACGCGCGGCATCCATCAGCCTTGCGTGCTGCTGCCAGGCTGGGTGAGGGGGACTCGCAGTAAACCACAGGCTATATACTTTTATATCTGTTTTCCCTCCAAAGAGGGAAGGTTATGACAAAATTATGTTTAATGTCCCCGGTTGCCAGTGCGATGTAGACATCTTTCATGGAACAAGCTCGTTGGAGGTCAGAGCCCCTGGAAAGGAAAGATAGAGAAATATGTGCGTCTATGTGTTGTGTTTATGTGTTGTGAAGCCTGAAACACAATAGGAATAACACAGTATCTGCTCCTCCGGGTCGATCAGTTACTGAGGGAAGAATGACCTAATTACTCTGTTGTTTATTACAGCACAGCTCTGATTTATTTCCCTATGCTGATGTGATTTCAACACTGACTCTTCCTCTTCAATAAAAGGCAGCAAGACACTTTTTTTGTATTCGAAAAAACACGCACACACATGCACAATGATCCACGGCAACACACCTAATACACAAAAAAAGCATGCAAAGCCTCATACATCACCACAGTCACTCTTTCACTTTTTCTGTCTCCTCGCGACAGGCCCAGACTCATTTGCATCCTTAATTGTGTTGTAATGTACTTTTAATTTGAAAATGGAGGCAATTAATTATTTTGATATGGAACAAAATGTGGAAAATGTAAACATTCTAATGGTTCTCTGTGAACAGAGTATCATTTTTCAAAAGAGGGATTGAATCTTATCTAATTTTTTAATGCCGTACTAGTTTTTCTTTCTTGTAAGATACCGTTTTACCACTCAGGCATTCTCCTTGATATTCACTTTGTCTTTGCAGAGAGGGCAGCGTTTCTTTGATCTATTCTGCTGCTGTTATTTTCTATCTAAATCTCCCACAGGATAATTACTGTAGTTTCACCTGTGCTATCAGAAGAGATTAAATGAAATAAAGCCTGTTTGGACATTCTGCTTCTTTTCCGTACGTCATCCCTCTGGTGCGAGCTGCTAACACCAGACTCTTCATTTTCTATTTCTGGGTCAGAGAGGCTTCAAGTGGAGATTTGAATCGCAGATTAATTTTTTTTTCCCTGTCGAACATGTGATCAATAGGTGTCGGCGTTCAAAGGATAGTGAGCAAGAGGAGAGGAAAGGAGAGGAGAGGAGAGGAGGGGGGAGAGAGGAGAGGGAGATCCATTTGTACAGACCTTGGGAAAAAAAACTGACACTTTCACTCCCTCAACCTGATAAACTCCCCACAGAGAGGAGCAGGATGGATGCGTGTTATTTTTTTCCTCTTTTCACCCATTTCCATCACCTTTTTTTCCCCTCATTCCCCTTTTTCTCTCCCCCCTCTCTCCTCTCTCTCTCTCTCTCACACACACACACACTCTCATATTTTCTGTCCTCTTATATCTCTAAACCCCCACCCAGCCACCACCCCTCGCCCCTATCTCTTCCACTCTCCCCCCTCCTGATTCTCCTGAGGGTGCTGCGAGCTCGCTGACATCACAGCCGGCCTGGCAACAGCCTATAAATTATGAGTGACAAGTCTTTGGACCAATAAAAGCACCACCATATTTCATGCACAGTAAATCTGATTGCAGATTGCTCTGGCGTGTGGCGGCTGACATGTTTATTGTCGTCATGGCAGTGAGAGCTGAGGGTGAGAGGAGTGGAGGTGGGCTGGGGGAAGTTGGGTGGGGGGTGTGCCCCCAAAACATCAGAGTTTCTAAAGCTTCCAGTCTATATGGAGGTCAAACAGATGGGAACCCTGGGATACGGGCAACCCCTTCCACCCGCACAACAACACATGCACATGCACACACACACACACACACACACACACACACACACACACACACACACACACACACACAAGCACACACACACACACACACACACACACACACACACACACACACACACACACACAAACATACAAACACACACACACGAGACAGACTC
>JAPZDY010000025.1:23045432-23067532 GCA_029783645.1 Ctenochaetus hawaiiensis
TAATGTGTTATTTGCACTCTCCTTCACCTTGACCTGACTTTAAATTCAATCCATTATTTCGGGGAAAAAATTGAACAGTTTTGTATTGCTGCACCTCAAAAAAGTCAAACCGGGTCAAGCAATCTTCAGGGTATTTAAGGTGGTTGCTGCAGTTACAAAAGGATTTTACACCTTTGAATTTACCTGAAATTACCCAGCTAGAGATCATATACTGTAGGGATAATTGCTGTCATTATACATTTCTTAACCACAACCATTGTACTAAGGAGAGAGTTTAACAATTCAATCAGAAATCTTCCATAAGGGGAAATATCTTCAGGGGTCTGTGGACTGTTACAAAGATATGAAAATATAGTTAAAAACACATGGCTACACCTTCAGCATGTCATACAACAACAGTGCAGCAGGATTATAAGTGTTAGTAATTACATTTTCCCGCTGCTAATCTGAGCTTGGTGAGCCCAAAGGTAGACTGGCCGAAATGTTACAGCTCAAGCAGTAAGACAGAAGATAGATAAGATTAGCAAAGTCTGGTCTCAGCTGGTTGGTTATTTAGCTAAATTGCTGCCTTTTTTTTGAAAGTTAACATGTTTTTACTTCACGTAGACTCAAATTGCCCTTCAGTGTCACGACCAATCACAGCCTATATGTGGTGAGGCATTAAAGAAAGGTAACACAACACAGCAAACTGTTGAAAGTGTTGAACCCTTTGTTATGCATAAATGGCTACGATTACTAATAGGTAAGTAGTAAGTGTTACTGAAAGAGACTCTGTGTGTGCTTGTTTTTCTGTGTGGTAGATTAAGCTCTGAGTTTTTTTTAAGTTTCACAATATAAGACCTTTAACCTGGTGGATCTACAGTGCATCGCTTTTAGGTGTTTTTTTTTTATTTTGTGCATTTGAAATAGTGTGTGTTAACTGGCAGTAGAAATGGGAGAAATAACTCTGACTGGCTGCTCAGTTGAAGCGAATCGTTGCAGAGTGAGTAAAGGAAGTAAAAGAGTAAAGTGAGCAGGGCGCATACAGAAGGCTCTTCTCATTTTTCATTGATCATTCCAATACAGAAATATTGTGACGATGACATGGCCATCTGGAGTGAAGAAACTAAGGACTAACTGATCATCATGATTCAGGGGAGGCCTGCTCTGTGTGAATATTGTAGGCAAATGCTGATTTATCATAACAGCTGTTTTAATATCCACAGTGCTAAGTCTTCCGGTTTCCTTTTTCAAAGGACAACTACACAGTACCGCCACCTGCTGGTATATAGAGTATATTCTTTCAAGTAGGGGCAGAACATACATGCTAATCAACTGTTGGCTGTTCTTTTTGTGGTGCTTTCAAGTGTAGCTTTTTGGCAAAGACACAGGTGATGCAGCAATGCAACAGATGACCTTCAATGTTGCTGGCTCTTTAATGTTGATGTGATGAATTTGGGGTTTTATTCTGTTCAGATCCACTGGATCACCAGAAATCTATTAAGCTAATTCAAAGCGGCTAAGCGCTGTTCATAAATATTTAGATGTGTTTTAACTTTTGTCTTTTTTTACATGCTATATCTCACTCATGTTCAATTATCTTCTAATCAATCCAGAACTCATTCATGCGTTTTACTCTTGCAGTTTTTTGTAATATGCTTTTCCATCGGAGTATTCCAAAATAGGCCCAAAAAGATGGATGTAAAAAGGTTCAAGCCAGAAAAACACTTTTGCTCGTTTGATTTTTTTTTTAAATAAACCAATCACAGTTGTTGTGGGCGGAGCTAAGGCCAGGATGCAGCAATGGGGAATTTGTAAAAAAGTAACACTACAGAAGAAAACAGAGGCGAACACCAACTGAAATAGTCGCCCAACACAAGCTTATACCCACAGTCTACATTCAGTAAATCAAACTACTTAAACAAACCACATATTTGTGTTAAAACCAGTGAGTGTTTACCTGTGGTGAACATGGTGTCCTGCAGCGTTGATGTTCCAGCCGGGCTCCTCAGGGTCAGGGATCTTTGCTGTCTTTGCGATCAGATGCTGAACATCCCTCCACGTCAGCTGAGGACTGGGGCAAGAGACATGAAACAGAATATCATCAAACACATCCTTCCTTCGGCCCGTGTTCTACACTGACTCAAACCACTGAGGAAACACTTCAACTCTGTGTGATACTCTGGAAAAAAAAACCTACAGGGAGCTCAACATGGACTCTGCTGTTGAAAGAGGCCTGAGGACTGTTTTATGGGTCTTACAGTACTTTCTATCAGACAGGCAAGTAATGCTTGTACTGTATAAATGCTAAGGGTTTATTGATACATAAACCACAGCGATAAGACACTGCCATACCTTTTACTGCAGGTCCTCTAGACATGAAAGCACCTGTTTAAGTCAAGCTCACGGTTTTAATAATGGTGTCACTAAAAATCTGTGAATCCAACAAAGAATATTTGAGACTTTAACAAAAGAGCCTAGAGAGTCGAATGTAGAAAAAGTCTTCCTTTTAATCCCAGGCAGGGGAATTCTAATAGAGCGGACTCAAGTGTCATGTCAAGCAATATACTAATGGAATCCAATTAAGACCTTTAAACTGCGCCGAGAGCTGGAGGATATTAGCTCAGTTTTCTATAACAAAAGACCAAAGGGTCGTCAACGAGGGCTTTTTCAGGATATAAAAAGCATAAAGGAAATTGGGTTTTTTCTGCTTTATCCACTCATTATTGTTCCCTAAGAAAATGAGTTGAATGGAGTATAAGAAAATCGCTTGGCCACCCATTCTGAACAGCCTTTTCTCTTTCTGAGGAGAAATGCCTCCACTGTTTGCTTAACATCTGTACACGTACAGTGGTTTCTCCGGCACAGAGGAGCAGATTGAGGGTAATTAAAGGTGTGCAGCACAGCTAAATTTTATTTTTCCCATCATTAACAGCATAACTGCATTACATCATGCAATTTCTATTTGGTTGCGTTAAGGTACGTTGTCATAGTTTTGCAGTATGGCAATTGTTTGCACAACGACATGAAGAAAAGCCCTGTAAAAGATCTAAATCACAAGTAGCCTCTTCATTACTGTGCTGTTGAGTGCTAGACATCTTAGGAAATATCAGGCACAGATATAAACAGATGTATTCCATTCACGTATTGGACAAAACGAAGCAGAACAAAAGCGAGGAGAGAAGCTTTCATTAGCAGCATAAAACAAAACCTCGGCAAGCAGTGAGAGCAGGCAGCTAAAACAACATGATAGGAATAATACCAGTAACACTAATAATAGACGGATAGAATGAAACAAAACACAAGGCACAAACAATTATTTTAAGCTTTGATTTCAAAGGGATTCGAGTGTGTGTGTGTGTGTGTGTGTGTGTAGGGGGGGATAGGCTTTGTACTTTTGAACTGTTGCTGCTCACTGCATGCGTCTGTGTGTATGAGTGTGCGCTCTGTATTATATATTAGCAGCAGCAGCGTGATTCTGTTGTGTGCACTCCCCCACCTCCATCATCAGCACCACCACCACCATCACCCCTCTGGTGGAATCAGAGAAACCCCCGCGGCCCCGGCTGGTTTGCATAAAGCAAACAAAATTAAATTTGCTTTGCTAAATCAAAGCATGTATGGTATTCCGAGCCGCTCTCTCTGGGACAAATTACTTCAAACGGCCTCCTTTGTATCATAACAGAATGAAAAAAAGAATCAGCCCAATCAGCGGCTCTCCAAAACCCTCGACTCGGGAATTAATTATTGAACCGAGGGCTTTTCTCCCTCCTAGCAGTCCGCGACACAGATCTATTTATTTTGGAAAAGTCGTTTTGCTCTTAAAAACACACTGTTGGCTGAGAACCCGCTTTACTGCTATATCTCTCTCTCCATTAATGTTTTCACTCCTCTGTGCCACACGGCCCCCAAAGGGACATGTGAATAGGTTTAGGCCACGAAATGAATCTGAAAAGCCCACGACCGGCATCTACCATAGAGCTGGTTAACAGAAGTATTGCTTATGCTGTAATGGACTTAAGATGAACTGAGCTGTTAACTTGTGAGGTTTCTCTCACATAGAGGTGGGACTTTTTTTTTTCACTGCACTGCCTGTTTGAATCAATGCTCGACCATGTGTTTTCTCCTCCTGTTGGTTTCAGCTTGGCTGCAAGAAAGCATAAAACCACTATTAATGCTATTTAGTATGCAGCTCAAGTAAAAGAAGCTAAGCTAAAATAAAGGATTTGCTATTGTTATACTGGGTGACATATAACAATATAACCTTGAATGTTTTTCTCTGCTTATTTAACAAGTGCTTCATATGGATACATGAAGCATTTGATAGCAAATTTTGCACAAGAACAACTGCTTTCCTCACGTATAAACATGTAACGTTCAGACCAAAAGCCATACAAATACAAAAATATTTTAAAGTTAATTTACATCACGATACAGCAAGATGATAGAGATTATGAGGATCATTTGTGAATCTGTGTCACCTATTAGTTGTTGGAAAGCATCAAAACTACAAAATGCTAATGTTTAAAATGAGAAGTGGCAATGACAACATGTGCAACCCTTACAAACCCTATTAACTACATACTAACAGAGTATGGAGAGTATCTGTGACATTTTTATGGATTTACTCTAACTCTCCGTACAAAAACAACAACACAATGTTGTACAGTAAAATTAAATTAAATTCAAAAGAAGAAACATGTCTTGTCTTAGCTTTAAACTCTGGTCACACCTGAGAACTGGTGCTTCCAAGATTGACCATACATCATAGTGGAAAAGGTGAGAGTGTAAGTAGTTACTTCTTTAAGGGTTAACTGGAGAATTCCTTTTCTGTTGTAGAGGAGCTAACCACTAACACACTCACCAGCCAGGAACATACTATTGCCACCCACCAACTCGATTGCTAAGAAGACAATACAGCAAGTCATGTCTCACCGACTGAAAACCATGCCAAACCATACAGTGGAGAGGCTAGTTTATCAGAGGACGGTTACATGAACAGCAGGTACCATAATAGCTTTTCCTATTTTTGTCCCTTCGGTTTTCCATACACCATTTTAATGGAAGACACTGTGACTTGTCACAGCAGGAAAGCATATGTTCTGAATTCAATTTAGCTGTGTCAGTTTCAGGATTCTGGTATTATAAAAGCTGGCTTACTGCCACACTGTTGCAGCTTTCTGAGACACTGAAATAGAGCAGAGCTGTTGTTACTGTTTCCTTTATGACAAGTCAAAGTGTTTGCTTTGATAATAGCCCTTTCCTTAAAAGATCATTAATTAATGTCAAGACAGTTTGTTATAGGCCATTTAATTATGTCAAAGTTTAGCAAAGCTGGACTCCACGTAAAGGAGATTTGCACTGATTAACTTCACTTCTGCAACAAATCTGTTGACCTCATTGATCCTATCAAAATCAAATGATTTCTATCCAAAATGATGCTGCATTAATGGCTTCTAAGATTATGCATTTAAGCTGGAACTCATCTTACGAAATAGCTCATCCATCAATCATTAGTAAAACTAATGCATGAAGAAGAGTCCAACTTTTAATTTTGACAAAACCAAGTGAAGGCATCATTTTCCTGTCTGGTGTTATCTCACTCTGTGTAAAAGTATTCATCACTGTAAAATTTAATTCCAGACACTGGCTCCTTCCATAGGAAAGGCATCAACAGGAGGAATAGATCCAGGAACTGACATCACTGTTACAGAGACAATAAAACTGAAGCATGCTGTTCTACTCACACATGAACATGGCTGGGCTGCAACTCACAGAAGAGTGGGGCAGAGTGCTGCAATATATGAGCCTCCTTCAGACCCTTACAGCCTTCATCCGCTCGCCAAGGCTCACAAAGCAACACAGCAGCCGTCACAGTGAGCACACAACTGTTTACAAATCCCCAGTTAATAGGATCAGGCCTCATTGACTGAGCCGCTCCGATGTGTCTGATGTAATCTATTAGCTGTATGATAGTCAGTGTCTAAGTCCAATCGATAACCCTGGGCCTCCATATTGCTCCACTGTGGACTCTTACTCCTCTTTAGTGCTGCTTAGAATGCAGACTTAGTGACTATAAAGTGTGTGTGTGTGTGTGTGCAGAGGTTTGTGTCCATCTCCTTGTCCTTGTGTGTTAGATTATGCACTTTCTGAGTTTTAATGTTGGAGTGTGTATGTGTTTGTATGTCTCTACAGTAGCTGCATATCCCTGCATGATAAACATGTGTGCACAAAACTGTATTATGTACTCCAGTTTGTATATGTGTAATGTTCACTCGTAAACATACACACTGTAGCTGAGAGTGAAGCAGGTGTTAATTCCATAAAACTTTAATGCACAAATGCATGTGGGGATTGCAGGTGTAGGTCTGTGTAATTATGTAGACATTTGTAGTATCCATACACCAATGCATACACATTGGTGTATATGTGTGTATTAATGGCACCTTACAGTAGATGGCATGTCTGGAAGTGCATGTTCGTGCATCTATGTGTGTGCGCGCGCTGTGTTTGTGTGTGTCAGAGTGTGTCTGTAGCTGGTGTAACTGGGTTTCCAATTAAGTTGAACCACAGGCTGGATCAATGCTAGTCCTCTGTGTGCAGGAATGAGCAGCCCTGGGCCCTCAGTGCATGCCCACGAATAATTTATCACTCACACTGGGCTAAGGCAGAGAGGAGGAGGAGGAGGAGGAGGATGAGTGTGAGGAGGAGGAGGAGACGGGGAGCACAAGGACAAAGTGTCCAGCCCAGGGGAGAGAGCACGAAAGATGGGCAATCGAGGGGACAGAAAGATGAAGGGGTGAAGACAGAGAGAGAGAGATCAGGACCCAGAGGAAAACACTGTCAGCTCCCGATCATTTAGAATCATCACACTCAACATTTTTTTTTCAGGTAAACAACCAGCGGAGATAAAATTCTGTGGAGAGCACAAGCCATGTAATTCTTTCTAAGCACAATGTACTACATGTTTGCAAACGCTGCAAGTAGGGGGACAGATGAAAATAAGTGGTAATCCAGCAATCCCCTTTTTTAAATCAGTTGTCACTCAGTCGAAATCAACTCTGATGTGATCGTACATTTATAGCCTACTTTAAAAAAACTTTTTTAAGCTGACTATGAAGATTGAAATTTTCTCATTATTCTCAGTTTAGCCTGAGAATTAGGCTTTAAGTGGAGCTTTATATGTTATGTATGTATTCAAAGTATACAGGAGGCCAGACTGGGAATCCGTAAGAAACCTTTCACAGGATCAAACAAGTCCTCAATTTGAAACAACAAAATACTTTGCACAGGCCTTTAGAGTGACATGTAGAGGAATTTCTGAACTGATGCAAACATCGGCAGGATGACAGTGTTTTTCAGTACCTGCTAAAACTATATTAAATTGCTATGTAGTAGTCTGGGTTAGGTTTGGGGTTAAGATTAGCAACGGCTTGGCTTAAAATTACAATTGCATTAAAGTTAGAGGACTTTTAATGTCATGGTAACAATGACAGCTACATGGTTAAGGTTAGGGAATGATGGGGCCATGGTTTAGAAAGGAAACTAACTCTTGGTAGGAACAGGAAACAAGCAGCAGTCTCTCCTGTTAGAAAGGTCTTTGTTACCTGAATGTAAAATTATGTTGCTTTTGTGCCTTACACCTGTAACCATACAGCATGAACTGTCTCTGCATCACACACATTGAATATGATGCTTTATCTGTTTTTACAAGGTTAATGCACTGTAGCCTAAAGCATGTTGACATGTGAGCACCTCCACTTGCAGTTATACTAAGCCTCACGTATATCAATTAGTTCCAAAGAGAAGTTTACAAATTTTGAACATTTGGAGTAAAAGTCACTGTAATCAGATCTGTTCCCTGAATTCTGGTTGGAATCTGAGTCAATCTGTGGCTTGAAAGAGTCCAATTAAAAAATAGAGGCCCTCTTTAGCTTAAACTCAGATCTGAAATAGTGTACCCTCCATTGTGCATCCTGGGCATATTTGCAACTAGAAGAGACTGATGCAATTTCATTCACTATGATAGCTGCTTTACTGGAGTTCAGCATGTCTAATTTTCTTGTTCTTTTCTTTTGAAATATTACTAACAGTCAAGCTTGTTAGTCAGCAGGGTTTAATGTGTTGGTACAAGCAGAGCAGCAGTTTAAACTCCACTGTCTCATCCCAGGCGACTCCTCTTCTGCTTGGACACTTCTCATTTAGATCTTTTGCCGAGCAACATTGCAGCTTTAGTTGAAAGGCAGAGAAACTAACACACATATGGATTTACAGTTAAAGAAATGCACAAAAAACACCCACGTGCCAAGATGAACACACTGAGCAGAATTAACAACACTGCACACACACACACACACACACACACACGTATTCACACAAAAGGACCAAACAATTACCGACTGCGTCATAGCAACAACATAACAACTGCTGCACAACTACACACACCGAGCGTCCCCACCCTGCAAAGCAACCAAGTCCAATGTTCTCTCCGTCTCTGTCCTTAGTTCATCTCTATTAATCTCACAGTAGTGAGGCGTGGACTGGTAAGACGCTCCACATCGCTCAGTAATCTTCCCTTAATGTGCTGCACTCTAAGCCTAAGTGAACCCATTTGGAGTGACTGTGAGCAGACTGAGATTCCTCCCATGTTATCTGAACAAGTGTTACTAATGGGCTTATCAATTAGGCCAAGTCCAATAACTGCATGCTTGCAATCTCCCTTAAATACACTCCACCGGCGTAGCCCTGATTTCTGTGCTTAATGAGTACACATGTACATGTCTGTATTTATGAGGGTGTATATTTTTGTGTGTGTGCAAGTGTGTCTAAGCTTGTGTGTGCATATATGTGTGTGTCTATTACAGGTTCAGCACCATGTGCTTATGATACACAAACTGATGACTTCTTTTCAGAGGAACTTGTATATTCATGCTGTTCATAGGTGGTCAGAGGTAAATCCATGTGTATGTACAGTATAACTGTGCATATGTGACTGTGAATCACTTGTACATAATAATGAATACAGCATACCACTTTTTGTAGCATATACACATTTTTGTGCATTCTGTACCCCACTTCAATACATGGGAAATACAGGTCTAGTTTCTGTTTTTGTTTACATAAAAACATTACATTATTTTTGTAGTTTTTTACTTCAAGGAATTATTTTTTCACCTAAGTATACTGATGTGTGAGTCAGCAAATAGCTTCCAAGTGATGTAGCCTGGTTAAGCTGGTTGAAAATGGCAAACGATGTCAAAGAGAATTAGAGAACTGATTTAGATGAGCTAAAGCAAAGTATGACAAAACAGAAAAGCATTATAAAGAAGAAACTATTTAATGCTACATTACACCAGGGCCAGATTAGTAAAAGCAGAGAGGCAGGCTCGAAAATACCAAAGAGATTGTCTTAGAAGAATGATAATATCAGTATTTTAGTGTCATTACATATAAGTCATGTAACCAGGCTCTGTATGTTTTGTACTAGAGGTCATACATGCCAGTCACCTTCAATGCATTTCAAGTAAAAAACATTAGCGCAGGAGAGGCCCTCACTGAGGGCGAGTGTGTGTTTGATTTAAGACCAATTAGAGTGAGTGGATTCACTTTACCATGTTCTCTCCCCACTGAGATCACTGTTTGATTACTCCGTAACTCCCCACTGAGAAGCTTCTATACATTATTCTCTTATTCATTCAATGGACATGGGCAGAGAGAGAAAGTGGGAGAAGGGACCATTGTAGATCATTTAAGCCTGGGCATTACTCTACATGACTTTTATGCTGCTTGTAGTACCAAACTGAATTTATTGCATACTATAGATAATCTAATACAGAGGAATAAAGATCCAACTTAAAACCACTGCTATATAAGGAGCATTAGTCACATTTTCTATTGTTTAAGAACTGTTGGATAATATTAAAATCTGTTAAAAATCTCTATTAACAAAGATGATTTTTCTTACTTTGGTTATTGCAGCTGGGCTATTATCACTCTACACTGAGTTAGTATGAAGTGTTAAGCTGAAGTGGATGACTGATGTCTCCTGTGACTTAACTGCTAATCTGACAATCAGGTCGAAGGAGGTCAAAACATTATTTATACATTTTTGCAGTTGCTGTGTAATTAAATAAAAGAACTTGGCCAAAATGGTTCAGCTTATTTTAGCACAGGCTGACTGGGCTTAAGGAGGAGACCATCCATTTCTCCAGGAAGCCCAAACACACTCAGTAGAAGCACAAAGGGAAGGACAGTAAAATAGACATCTGTAGGTGTACAAATCCCAGGACATGAGGTTGAATCACAGCGAAACCAAATGTTCAGCTCTGTCTGAGCAAATGGATAGACTGGATGAATGACTTGATGAAAGAATAACAGAGATAAAGTGACAGAGAGGCTGACACAGTGATAAAATGGACAAACAAACAGTCAGAGACAGAAAGACTGACAAACAGAACGAGTGAAGAATTGATTTACCCTAATGGTTTGTTGGACAGGCGTCTAGACGGATGGATGGAGACAGCTGAAGACAGACAGGCCAAAATAGTGTCAAAGAGATAGATAGACAGTGACACCATGACACTGGTGGGGCTGCAGAAACCCTGTATCAGATGACATAGATAACACACTGTATGCCCATATAGGCCCCCTGTCATTTTATTTCAGTATTGTATGTTGCAACAACACCTGTTCTCAGCAGAAAACTTTTGCATCATACTGTATCAGAAATAACAAAGATGATTCACTTCCAAGTCTATGCTTTCATAAACATTTAGCATCTTATCGCAGCATGATAACATGCTGTGAACCCCGAGTGTTTTTTTCCAATCTGCTAACTTTTTTAACAAATTAACAAAAGATGAGGTGACATAAATGTCATGACATAATGTCAGAAAGCTAACAGACTCCTAATGGCCAGGTAATAATACTGAAGTCTAGCAAGTACGTTTGCCATGTCTCGACCTTAGCTCAGCATGCTAGCTGTAGCATTTGCTAATAAATGCTAAAAGTAACAAAGTCCAGCTAAGAGAATGTGATTTGCAATTTGCTCACAAATGAAAACAAATTAAAAATTTAACAAAATGGGTTTGAGGGGTCCAAAGTAACAGTTAGAATTCAGCGTCTGCTAACTATGAACGCCTGACCAAATGTTGTGCTAATTTATTAGTAGGTGCTGAGATATTTCACAGGGTTAATAAAGAAACCTGCAAATGCTGTTACAGTAAAACTCAAGGGATCACTAAGTCATCTATGTATCCTTTTTACTTTAAATTTTATGTTGTTATATTACATGTTTATGTTATTTACTTATACACTATATAGGGTGATACTGCTCAATGAATCTGCCTGTACGTAACCAAATGCCAAAAAAAAAGGTACTATTTATTTGCATTCATTATCTGCGCACTTTTGTCGGGTACCAAATTTCATGGCAACTTGTCAAGTGCTTTTTGGAATACTGTAGTCTGGAGGTTAGAGGGTTTTCTATGGTTACGAACATGTTTGGACTGTGATCCTTTCAAATTAAGCAATAAAGTTTTAAGTGCAAAGATACGAGTAGTGCTAGGAAAAAGTAGTCATCCTTGAACTGATTGATTTCAAGGTTTTCTTTAAAGCCTGAACAGATGTTTTTATAGCTTCAATCATTTTGTGGCCCCTTGATTTAATCTTGGGACCCTTTGGGATGTAGCTAGGTTGGGAACTAATGTTTTAATTTGATAAGATTTTATGTGAAATGGTCTAAATGTTACTCCAGAGAATGTGACACTTGCAAAAGGTTCACTATTCTGGTAACATTTCAATGGTATGAAAATACAAAAGCATGTTTACAAAATGTTTGGGTGCTTGTGGGTACTATATATAAGGAATGTTGTTTCTGATGAATGGCGATCAGAGAAAAAAAAACACTCCTGATTTGCATTGTGCCAGAGAAAGGATGACAGAGTATATAAGTGAGTGTGATTGTGTGAAATGTGGGGATGAAGAGTGAGACGCAGAATGAGCAAGTGTGAGAAACAGAGAAAGAGAGAGAGAGACCCAGAAAGATACACAGACAGAGGGAGAGAACCCAGCTCCATAAAGACGTGAGCTGAATGCTGCCGATGTGAGCAAGAGAGGTGATATATAGTTTAGTCAGTAGCAGCGGGTCACGACAAAGCCTTTAACAGTAATGTCCTGGGAGTCGCCTCGCCCAAGGGACCCGCGCTCCATTTTACAGCCAAGCGACTGAGACTGAAACGCTGTGGCATGACAGCTGGAGCAGTAAAGCCGGCCTCTAGTACCATCCATAACATGAAGGAGACGTAGACGCCGCTGATACCACCACAAAACACCAGGCCCGAGGCCACACCGACAGCTGGCGAGGGAGGGATGAGGAAAAAGGGGGCTTGGGAAATGGCAAGAAGTGGCAGACGAGACAAAGGAGAGTGAGAAGAGAAAAGAGCGAGGAGATATATTTGCAGATTCAGACAGAGGAGCAATAAATGATGTACAATGAAGAAGGGACTAAAAAAACAAACAGAGAAGGGGGGAAATGGGGAGGAGAAACAGGGTCTGGCTCAGAGGTGCAGCACGCTGAATGTGAACAAAAAAATTCTTTGAACAATTTCTTAGTGTTAAAATGATGACTTAATGACATGACAAATCAATTGACAGATAAATCATCGACAGTTATTTGGTAATTGAGTAAGTGTTGAAGGCATTTATAAAGCAAAATTACAATTTTTTGTTATTTCTGACATTTTACGCACAAAACAAATAACTGATAATCACAAAAATAATTTACATATATATCAATCTATCAGAATGTTTTAATGTACAGCAGGTAGGTTCACTTGTTTACTTTACAGAACAGAAATCTGGGGAAGTGAAAGGCTAATGGGACAGCCATGGTTTTTTAAAATGTGGGTCGACAGGGGGCACCGGGGGGGGGCTCGGTAAATTCAGAATAAAGATGAAGGAAAATACAAAATCAAGATTGTAAGATGGTGTAATGTATTTGCTTTACTATTCTCAAAGGTATTTTAAAGAGATCTTTCAAAAGGGCTGGCCTGGCTTTTAACCAAAGTCATCTGGGAGTCCTTAACAGGGAAAAGTTTGGGAACCCTCGTCTGGAGAATATAATTGAAGGTTGAGGTAACAAGACACATTGTGCTTAAAAAGTCATCACGTTCACGGTAACAAGTTAACACACTGATGTTTATATGAATGTCTACTGTGTTCATTAGTTAGTTTAGCGTTAAGTTAATTAGTAAATTAGCACTTACATACAGTTGATGGCTTGTAGAAATGACTATTAGTTTTGCAGCTATTTGGTCATAAGCCAAAGTTTGTGATAAATTTAAAAATTAAGCAAAGGAAAAGGCAGCAGATCACCAGTCATTAGCATTCATCCATGAGCTTCTGTGCCAAATTTCACGGCAAATCCACCCAGTGGCTTTTTGAACTATTTCAGTCTGGATCAAAGTGTTGGACTGACTAACTGACCGACAGACCAAAGGTACCATCCCCACAGCTGTGCTGCTAGCGTGCCCTAACAATCATAAGACGGAACTATATCCTCTGTTGAGCTTGACACATTCATTTTTTTGCAACCAAGTTAAATTTGTGCCTTTTTAAAGCAGTAAGGGAGACTGTCTTAGTGCATGAAAAAGGAGAAAGTTGCTGTGTTTTCCAAACAAACAGAGCTGAACATTTCAGATTTAAGGGAAACAGTGTTTATTGAAGGTGGACAAGGGCTGATGGGAAAATTACTTCTAACAGAGCTGTCTCCTTCGGAGAGGACAAACACAATGTGCTAAGGAGGGACACTGGTGAAAATAGCAAAAACCATTGGTTAAAAGGAAGCAGAGAAGAGACATGGGAAGAGTGGTTTCAGACAGTAAGCATACACACAGCTGATGTGTCCTTGAGAAACAAACTAAACCCCTGAAGGAATCACCACGGTATCACATTTATTGTTGTAGTAGAACTGGTGTTAAGTGTGAATGGACAGAAAGACACTTACTTTACTTCTAAGACAAGAGCCAGAATTCCTGCAGCGATCGGAGCGGCACTGGATGTTCCTGGGAAATGTGTGACACAGCCATCAGCGATGCTGGTCACCGTCACCTGCAGACACAACAACCAAACATGTTACATTACAGTGATTGCACTGTCAGTACATGGAGTACAGAGATGGGTGCATGTGAGCTGTAATATGTGACTGCTCCTCTGAAATGGATTTCTGTGAGAGGTTTTTTGGAAAAGAATGCAGCTTTGCAGCAAATCAAGCCAAAAGAATTCCCACACTGTAGCAGTGACTGTATCAATATCAGTTTCTTTGTCATTAGGACATGATGCATCAGCAGAGTGTTACAGTGATGATAATTAAAAATCTAACTTGTGTCTAGTCAGACCACCTCTAATGTGAGGTGGAAAAGGGCAGACACCCTGACGATGGAAGGTGATATCACAACGATAAAATTGGCTGTTCTGTTTCTGTAGCTCTGGAATTGGCGCTGCTTCCCTTCCCAGCTTTTCACTCCGCCATCAACACCTCGGCTTCTTCCTCTCCCTTTCTCAGCCACTACAGCCACGCTTTACCTCCAATTAACACTCGTTTGCTTCTGTGTGTGTGTGCGTGTGTGTGTGTGTGTGCCCAGCAGTCACCCAGGTCATTTGGCAGGCCTCTATAAATATCACACCAGTGGCTGCTCTTTAACTGGCTTCTCACAGCTCACAGGAGCCAAAGAGCAGGGCTGCTGGCACACACACACATAAAACCTCATTAATGATAAACACTGTTGTTAGATGTGTTAGGTGGTACACGCACAGTAACCAGAGGAAGTGAGCCTCCCACGCCGGCCCCTGTCAGAGTGACGGCCATCACACCAGGACAGGGCTCGCCGAAGTAGGCGGGCTTCCCTGTTTGAGAGACGGCGCCGATGGCAATGTTGTGGATGGAGTTAACATAACCGTCTGCGCCGCAGTGGTCATGCTGCATTCCACCATTACCTGCAGCCCACACAAAGATGCTGCCCTTCCCACCTCGTCCCTGACAACACAAACAGAGGAAACGTCAAAGACCAAGAACATGAAACGTGGATTTCATAAAGAATGTTTCCATCTAGCGGCCAGTACAGCTTTTCTATTATCACCCATCAAAAATATACATAAAACTGTACATATTCATAAAGTGTAGGAAATGTAAGATTCTTTCGTGATGAAAAAAAAACAGTGAGAAAATAAAAATAGAAATATAAAAATACAAAATTCAAAAATTCATCCACGTTGATTAAGTAATTATTTGTTGCTTAAGTCAGTCAATGCAGCTTGTATATGCAGCGATAAAAGATAATATTAGTGATTATTGTTAGTGAATATGAACAATTTTACAGACTTTTAATTTCAAATGTTTATAAAAACAAAGAATGACATCCTTAGTGGTTTGTGGTTATTTTATGTGATTTCAGCTACATTTTGTAGCTCAACCAAAAAATCTAAAGTGCTGCCACTGGTTAAAAAACCAGACCAAATCCTGTCGTCACACTGACACTTCTTTCCTTTGAAACCCTGGTCCATCTGCAATGCATCCATTACTTGCAATAAATAAACACAATGAGACTGAGTGACTGAAAATGCCCAAACAAGATGTAAATGTGTAGCAAAGTTTGATATGTACCAATTTTCAACATATCTAAATTCCCCTTTATTCAAAGTTTGGACAGTCGCTCTGAAATATCTTGAAAATAAATATGTATTCAAATCCATCTATATGATCCCAACACTGGACATTTTGTCCTCTCAGTCTCAGCTTCACTGACAGTGTCTGCCTCCCATCTGACAGACAGCAGTGTGAACTCGCAGATGAAAGCCGTGCCTTGTGAGTTCCTAGCCGAAGGGCTTGCTCTGTCAGGCTGTTCGGCCCGTCCATCTCGGCCCCGTTGTCCCGTGGGCCCCAACTGCAGACGTAGATGTCGATGAAGTGGATGTTGAAGGTCAGAGCTGTGGCCTCCATGGCATCAGTGACAGAGCCGTCCAACAAGCGGATACCTGGACGGATTGAAAAGGTCACAGAAAGTTCGGAGGCTTGGCTTGTGGAAAAACAAAACAGCAATGGACACTTTTCAAAAATATAACGAAAAAGGTGTTTTGTTTTCAACTGCTGCTTAAAAACAGACACACAGGAGTCTGTTTATAATGAATGTTGATGTGAAAAACTATCTACAAAAATTTATTACAGACACAAAGCTATGACACAAGACTTTGGGGTGCAAATGCATCACAAAAACACGGTAAGCACACACCGAAGCTGACCTGTAGAGGACCAAAGTCCCCCTTTTTTGGTGGACCCTGTGGGACCTCATTAATATGTGAAGTAGTTGATGGAAAGAGAGATAAAAACTTGATTCAACTTTTAGTTGTGCTAATAATCACATATACCTGTCAGGAGAAAGATAATCTATAAATAGTAATAAATTTTGAGATAATTTTGCAAATATAAAAGTAGCAGTATGCTGTAAAAGTAAAGTAACAGATCATTGAAATGCATCTTTTTATTTTGTGCATTATAAGTTAACAACAACACGACTGTCGCCTCTGTACATTTTCTGTTGTTCTGGAGGGGAAAAAAGGGGAAAATTATTTAATGTCTTTTCATGTTGAGAGCTGCAGCTTTGCAAAGCAAGAGTTAGTCAGTTTCAACTAAAACATTATCATGATGTCACTTACAAAATCTGGGTAAGTAGTATTAATACATTTTTAATACTAAATACATTTTTTAAAAGTCTTAAACTTCAACAGTCTTAAAACAAAATGCAGCTTTCTTGATATGCAAAATTCCATTTTAAACATCTATATCATATCATCATTTTAATGTTGTGTTTCTCTCCACTGACTACTTCACATTTTTTTATGATTAGGTCTCATTGTGGTCCACCTGACCGGCTGGGAGTTTGGCTTGCTGTAGTAGAATCTGCTCCTGATGTCTCACATTTCTCTCTGCTGTTTCTTGTGTGCCACTTGTGTCTGTTTTTCTCTGTCAGTTTCATCCTGTTTCTTCAGTGTCTATTTCTGTGCCTGTTTCTGTGTCTCATGCCAAACTTAAAATACAACATGTGAATAAACCTACTTCCCTGCTTGTGCTGTGTCTCCTTCTTTTGCTCCATCCCTGTTTTCTGTCGCAGTATGTTTTCCATCACTGTCTCACTGTCTGCTTCTGCTATAATCTTCATTCTTTTCTTTGCTCCACCGCTGGTTGCATGCCGTTTTTGTGAACAAGGTAATTGCAGTAACCTTGCCACTATCAGAGGTAAAATAAAAATGCAAATGATTTCTGTTTTTTGTTCTTTTCAATATTGTTAACGGTTTTTAGCTTAGCAAATGTTAGCTGAAAGAGGAGCTCTTAAAGCTCTTGGGTCACATTCTTGAATATAATGGCTTTTGTTTTGTTGTGGGTTATGATTTGCCAAGGGCCCTTTTAAAAACATCTAAGATACACTTTTATTGATGTATAACCTGTGCTGATTTCTGTGAGGTGATATCAGCGAGAGTTCAAACATTTAACAATTACCTGTAATGCAAATTCATGTTATGATGGACAGACCAGAATTCTTTTAAATTTATTGCTCACTGCACAATAAAAATCCAGGAGAAAAAGCCATTAAAATCACTGATGATATGATGATGACACGATGACAATTATAATAAATTTAACATTTTAAAATCTCCAAGTGAAAAAAATGACAGTTTTTGCTGGAAGGAGTTTAAACCTCTAATGAAGTGGCTTTAAGGTTAAAGAAACCTCACAAATAATCATTGCATTAGTTTCATTTAGACAGATGACACATTATATTGGCAGTCCTGTTTACAATAATTGTGATTTGACTGCAGCTTTGCCATGCAGTGTTATATTTTGACATCAGCAGATGACAGAGTAACTGAAGTGGGAAACAGCTGAGGTAAGTATTTTCTTCTGTTCACCTCCAGGGAGCCTGGAGGGCGTCACTTTAACTTAGTATGCTATCAAAGTAGAGAATGGGAGCCAAAATAACACCCCAATATGCAGCTGGCATATAAAGTATGTGGTATCATGGATCACTTCACATTATGTAACATTCTGTCTGTCCACTGCTGAAAGAATTGCAACAAAATCATTGAGATATTCAAACTGCAGCTGCTTTTACCAGGAAGCAAACTGACTTGCCTCCTGATGGCCCCGCTCAGTTTAGTGAGCTTAATACTATTTACTTAATACTTTTTTTGTAACTGTTATTATATCCACTACAGAGACATCATTTGTTCTTCTGAATACTAAGAATTGTATATGCAGCAAAAGACAATAAATCCCTCCCTATCCGTAAACCTCACTAGTCACTAACTCTGTCTGCCTGTTGTTTGGTCAGTTCTTAGAGCTTTTTTGGCCCTTAAGTGATGCTATGACATAGGTGGCAGTCAACCAAAACAGTAAACTTGACAAACAGAAAGTGAGTTGACATGTAAGGCTTAGATTAGCTGAGGGGAACTTCAGAGATGGGAGTTAATGCCCTTGACCCAAAGTCAGCTTGCATTTTGTCAGCTAAATTGTATTTTTTATAGTTGCATCACTGTGCACAGAGCAACGCAGGAGCAACTGCATGGCAGAGTTTAAACTTTACAAACTGATCCTCAAAAAAACCAAAAGCTGTAGTTTGATCTTTATGTCATGTGTGATGACCTTCTTCAACTATCGTCAGAAACAGGTTGTGAGCTCAAGTTAGGAGAGCTTGATTACATCAGCCTTGTCTACTGCTAGGTGCTGTTTGGTGATGCTCAATAAAAGTCATGAAACGCACTTGTAGCAGCAATCAGAGTTATTGAATTATCCCTATGTGATTTATTCTACAAAACAAACAGTGACAGAGGAGGAAGAGCCAAAATCTGATTGGACTGAGAAAAATCCTGAGTTGAATATGGTTTGTTACTGTCAGTGATCCCTTTCACATGCAAGTAAAAATGTTGATTATAGCCTTTTTAAAACTGTTTCAACTGGATAATTTGCTGCTAATGATTAACATAATTACCAATATGACCACTCTGTTGCAGAAATGTTTATTAATTAAATATTTTTAGAACTTTACTCTTCCTCTTGTACAGAATTAGTTGTACAATACATTTTCATAACTGCTGTGTTGTATACTAAAGTGCGTGACTAATTTTGTTCAATTCTTCACCTCCTTTAATTGCCTTGGTACCCAGAAGATGTTTAAAATATCAGTGTTTTGTGTCCTGTTAAAATTTGGTTTACATAAAAATAATTCAAGGAATTGAGGAGGCTAAAAAAGGAAATCAGATTTAAATAAATTGTGAGTTTCAACTGAAGGACATTTCAGATGACTTTGTTTGCTGATTTTATTATGAAATGTTTATCTCTTCCACTAATTGTCTTCTATAATCTGCTTGCTTGAATTAAAATGTATTTTCAATGAAAAGACAAGACATTTTATGAGACAAACAGCATCAGTCTGACTTTGTCCGCCTTGTCTTTATTCATTTTGTTTGTGCTTTCGAAACAGCATCAAATCTTACAGAACAACAAAACTGTAAAAATAATTTTAAGTAAATTGCCCAAAAAGAAGCACACAGAGAGTTAAAGCTCAGTCAGTACTTATTGGCAGACAGATCGCACATGTCTCAACATTACCAAGTACTTCAACATGCATCTTTCATTGGGGTCTTGCCCCTTCATCTCCTGTGAGCCAAACTCTGTTTATGAGTCAGGGTAAAATAGACTCAGCAAGGTGAAATTAAGGCTAACTGTGGAAAGACATTCCTGGTCTCGCCTCACACACTGTTTTTTTCTCTTCCAGTCAATTCTGCAGGAGACTCTCATCAGCCTCTGACAAATGAGGGAGGGTTAAGGGTTAAAGATCACAGAGCAGAGTTCAAATGTCAGGGTTCAGCTGAGGAAGTCCTCTCATCGTACTCCATGTTTCATGCTGATGACACCAGCTGTAAAAAAAAACTGGTCGGATCTGAGAGCTGTGGGAAATTTTCTTCCCCAAAAATCATGTACTCCTCATTAACTTATGGTTTATAGTGCTCTTAGTGTATCCTATAAAAATCTTTGATTCCACAACGGAAAGCAGGCTATCTTGTTTATTCGGTTCATTCATCCCTTGCCAATATTACAACCAGCACTAAAAAAGCCATTACTGAAGCTCCCACTAAAAAATGAGCTGTTAAATGGGGTCAGCACGGCTCAATAGCAGCCAGTCACTGTGCAGACTATCGCATATGCACAAACCCAAAGCCATACATTCATATAAATGCATGTCTGCAGCCAAACATCTTTAAATTACACACTCTGACAGCATTTTTCTATGCTGTTTTTTCAGAACACTTAATAACAAAATTCCTTCTTGAAGACTTTCAAATAGAAATATAAATTCATATCTTTCATGAACCCTTTAAGTTTCAAGTAGCCGATGAGTTGTTTTTCAGCACCACTGTATAAACTAACACTGACTGAGCAAGGCTCCAGAGACCTGAGGAACTGCAGACAAAACAGCAAATATTTTCTACCATTTTTAGATCAAAATTTTGTAATGCTTTGCTGACAACCAACAAACCATACAATTATAATTTTCATCCAAACCAAATGTCACTATCCCTTAGATTTAATGTAATTAGCAATGGCATACCGGGTTGTAAAATGCAAGTTTCTCCCATCAAAAATGATTTAACATGGAACAAATTGCTGCTCTGCAGAATGAGGGCCAAAAATATGAATTTGAATAATTTATTTTTGAATTAATTTCATGCACTTTGTGTCATTGTTTTCTGGGGTAAAGCAAATACGACTGTTTTGAAAGCATCCTGTCACAAACCCTTATTTTATTTGCTTCAAATAGGAAATATTTCACTTTTTCCACAGTGTCCCTCAGATACAAACACATCTAGTTATTGTATAAATATTGTACATTTATTGTTCAAATTTCAGTTGCTCTAAAGTTTTAGTTTTTTAAAGTTTCAGCTGCTTTAAAATCGTCTCCAAATGGAAAAAATGACTTTTCTTTTTTTTCCTTCTTTTGCATTATCACACAATAGTGTCGACTTTTTTGGACAGGATTAATGGCCTACTACAAGTGGTTTTGAAAATGTCATGTCATAGTCTTGGCCACTGCAGTACACCCACAATGCACTGCCTCCCACCGTCTCAGTAAGGCTGCATTGTTTTCCTCACCTCCGATCCTGGCATTGAAGGCGATGCCCACACCACAGTAGGAGTTGTTGGCCTCCATGGCAACTTCCCCAGCACATCGGGTACCGTGACTGAAACAGAGGGGAATTACGATATTAGCAACACACTGAGACTTGAATATGTAAAGAAGGGAGATTTTTTTTTTCTTCTTTGGATGTGTTGATCTAAGCACACACCAAGTTAAGCCTGGAAAGACAATTAAATACGGTACATCCTGATGTGAAGGCTGGTAAAAACATCTGGATGGTGGAAACTGTAAATGAAAAAATAAGCCAAATATTCTGCAGCTGACTTCCTGTTGATACACTAAACTGCAAACATGGTTATGTTTCTGAAATTGATATCTTGCATATTAAACAGTTTGTATTTTGTAAACTTCCTAAAACTATTTGTTTGAGCTAACTTACTGACATTTACTAAGCTAGTCACCTTATTTATTGTTGCTGAGACTGTTAAAGTTCCTGTTCTTATGCAGCAGAAGAATTAGTTTGCAATAATAACTGGGGCTGATTTACAGCACTACTGGAAATTAATATTGCCCCTTTCAAAACACATTTTAAAGTATAAAAATGCCCACTTTACATTGTTTTTCTACATAAAATAAAAAAAAAAAGATCTGATAAAATTGGTTTAAAATTCATTGAATCTTGTCAGAAAACAAACATGGGACATGGGTCATGTCCATGGACCAGTGTTTCCCAGACTGAGGGCTGCAGCGACCAAACAGCCAACAGCTGCTGTCACTCAAAGAAGCAATGCCCTTTATTATGCATAACTTATGCCTCAGTATAATTTAAATAAGTGAGATGTAGAAGTAATTCACCCTCTATTCAGATGTCATGATAAGGAAACGAGGAATGGAAGTTAAAAACATGTGTAACTGACCATAAACATGAGATCG
>JAPZDY010000025.1:23070700-23081226 GCA_029783645.1 Ctenochaetus hawaiiensis
TGGAGAAAATTGCAAGGTCGTGCTGAATTCACGGAGATTGGTTGAATTTGCGTGATTTGGTGCGATCGCAACATCGCGAATTCCTGGAGGGACTGGTTTTTGCTTGATTTTACAGCCAGTAATAAACAACTTCTCTCAGGTGCCATTTTCTGGGATTAACACACCGACAGCTTTCTGATCATATAAGTTACATACCCTAAAATCCACACAACAATCAAAGTGAGAATACTCCACCCACTGAGATGGAGTTTAGGGCTATTTTGCTAAACTACAGCATTTTCCATAACAACTGTGGTTTGGTAAGAAAAGAGAAGAAAACGTAGCCGCAGTTGCCACTGAGCATTTCCAACAATCACAAAGTTGTGAGGATTTTATGGATTTTTACTTTATGATTCTCAAGGGAACAAGAGAAAAAGCTCTCTGGCCAGCTTTCCTCTTTGTCTGAGCCAAGCTGGATTTCCACACTGAACACAAGGCCAAGCGAGGATGCTGAGTAGGTTTTGCGTACTCTGATTTAAGGCATGAAGTGTGTTGAGTGATGCTGCAGTATAAGACCACATGATTTCCTTGCACGGAATTCAAGTGAGTCATTGAAGAGGTATGAAATGTCAGCTGTCTTTTCCAAATCCCTCCTCATGCTTCTCCTTTTTCCTTTTGGTTCCTCAGCTTCATCATCAGTGAAGTCAGAAGTCTCTCACATATCCTCTGTTACAACACAGATCAATCATTCACTTTTGCTCTAGTATTCCAGGTCAGAATCTTTAAGCTTCAAATCTTAATGATGTTATTTGTTATATAAATACTGTTTTTTTGTTTATGCATTTATATATGAACCACTAATACCCACACAATTTCCCAGTATTTGAGAAAAAACAATACTGTGGCGAAGCAAACAGGAGTTCTGTGTAACTTGACACGTTGAAGTGTGTATGAAGTGCTGCTGACATTTTGGCTCAGGAATGTTGTATTTGACCAAACAAAATAAATGTGACCCATAAATCGGCAGTCATCTTTATAAGCAAACAAACATATGCATCTTTTAAAAAAAAGAGTCTTCAACACTGTCAAACTATCAATTTCATTAAAGATAGTTATAAAATGCCACTGAGGAAAAGATCTTTTTAAATGGTCGGCTTTTCTGACTTTACAAAAATCTGTCTTACACCTTGAACAGTTATACAACTGAAGGTGTGGAAAGACTTTGTTTTTATTTTTAATAATGATGTACCAACACATGTAATGTAATCCAAATTTTAACAAGTCAAAGTCTCTAGTATTACATGTCAGAAGTCAAGCCAAAGAAAATTAGGGAGACATTTAGAAGCTTTTTAATGCAAGAGCTTAAAACTGAATATGAAATTTCAGCTATTCATAGCAATGACCTCTTCTAGTCTGGGTGTGTGTCCGCTCATTTCATACATGCATATACACTGTTGCTACTGGAGAAGAACTGCTTGTCTGCAGGACGCAGAGGAGCCTTTTTAAGACAAAGATGTTTTTGTTCTCCTGTAAGTGAGTGTCAGACCCAAACACAATGACAATCACACAGTCACGTCAGTGTTTAAAAGGTGACACCATCACTTTTCTGTTTGTGATGGAGACATCTTTTGGAATTAATGTCAAGTTGCTCAGGAGGAAGCAAAGTAACAAGTGAGCCATTAGGGACAACTGGAAGTATAAAACGTTCACCAGGACCCACTCTCATACTGTCAGTATTAATAGGTGACGCCACTAACATTGATAGGCTTTCTCATCTGGTTTAAGGACCGCTAACAGTCTTTTAACATGTATTTTCTCTAGTAACCGAACACAGAAATTTTACATTGATCTAATTTGTTCATAGTTTTTATTTTGGTTTGAAATCAAAAGAGGCCATGTTGGACAAATCTTAGTTGTGTAAAAGTAGCTTTGGTAAACCTGACAAAAGAGTTTAGTAACAGTCTAACCTGCTCCTCATTGATAAAAGGTTGACACTAGAACTGAATTAATATGAATACTGGAATTTAGATTCAATCCAAGAAACATCCAAATTTAAAGCCACATCCTTAGTTTTTACAGATTACATTGTACATCCTGGTTATTCTTCTATGTTGGGACATCTATCCAAAAAATAAATAAGTAAATAAAAATGAAAATCAAATTATGTTTTCAGTCAAATGCATTCTTTTCTTTATTTTTCATGTTTTTTTTTTTTGCAAACCAGTGTTTCAGTCAGTGTTCACTCAAAGGTCATCAGGACCTTGTAAAGAGGCTTTTTTTCTTCATATTACAGTGATGAAATTTGTCGAACCACTTATTTAAATTGATCGAGCTGTTGATAGAAAGTTTTACTAATTATGTTTCCTATGAGGAGTAAATTTAATATAAGTCTGTAAATTGTTACATGACATCTTTACACCTCTACCTCTGCACCTCTACACAAGAGCTCAATGGTTTGGCATGTACATGCACATACCTTCTTGTGCATGCTTCTCTGCAGTGCACGGATTTGTATTTGGATTAGGACTGACACGTGCACAGCATGAGTACAAGTATGCTCAGAGCTTATGTGTCACAAGAGTCAATTTGAGCATCAAAACACTGCATCTTTAAGTATTTACAAGGATGAGCTGAGTGGAAAAAATGCATTCAGTCAGGTGCATTCACACAGGTAGCACCATACTGCCATAAATACAGCCATAAACACACTCCAACACAGTCCAAGGTCTTCTGAGTGTGAAAGTAGAAAGTCACATCCCACAGATGAAACACTGTAGGTGGTGGAGCCAATGCAAAACCCTCCATGAATACAAATGCTTTGAACCTCGCTGACCCAGTCTAGATTGTGATTGTGCAGGTGTGTGTGTTTGTGTGCGCCGTTGCTGCTCTGCATGTGTGTCAGCATTCAGCAGCAGCAGCTGCACTCTATCTCCTTGCTCCGGCAGCATTCATGCCGGTCCTCAGGGTCAAACACACACACAAATCAGACACAGAGATGTGTCGGAGGCCATTTTGAGTCGACGGTGAGTCGTGCCTGAGCCGCCGCTGAGAAAATGAGCCAACATCACTTCAGAGGAGGCCCCCGCTACATCTGGCGCCTCCCGGCAGGCTCTGCTGCTTAGCTCTCCTCTGCAGGAGTTACTGTACATAAGAATAGCAAAAGTCAACAGGCTGCCTCTGCTAGTGGAGCAGGAGAAGGGCTGCGACACATAAAGGAGGAGATAAGCAATGAAAACTGATATCAGTGATTCTGCAATGGGACTTAGCATGGCTGATAATTTGCGTTTGCAAGTGTGAAAAAGGAAATAAAGGTGCATATGCGAGTGTGTGTGTGTGTCTGTGAGTGAGGGAGAGCTGCAGAGAGACAGGGGTGTGTATCACCACCCGCCGAGGGTGAGACTTCCTGGCCCTACACCTCCGTCTCATTAATCAGCTCGGTATTTAAGAAGGGTTGGAGTAGACACTTGCCTGTAATTAGCTGGCTTTGTCAAGAAAGTGTGTGTGTGTCTATGTGTGTGAGTGTGTGTGTGTGTGTGTGTGTGTGTGTGTGTGTGTGTGTGTGTGTGTGCGCGTGTGTGTATGTGTGGGTTTGAGAAGTGATCAGTGAAGAGAGAGATCTTGGGGAGAAGACAGAGTTTGATGAGTGATGCAGAGTGGAGGGACTGAGTTGGAAGGATGTAGAGGGAGCGTGGGTGATGGAAAGCCTGGCACAGGGAGGAAAGAAGAAGAGGACAGGAGTGAGAAGACAGAGGAGACAAGTTGGAGGAAGAAAAGAGAGAAGGAGAAAAGGAGTAGTGGGGGAGGTGAGAAAAAAAAGATTAAAGAAATGAGAGAAGACTGACAGTAAGGAAAAAGCTGCAGGAGAGACAGGGACAGAGCAGAGGGAACGTGGGGATGAAGAAGAGGTTGACTTCTAAAGTGGGACATTAGTATTCAAGCGGCACGCATTCGCCACCCCCTCACCACACCCCGCTGACCTGTCTGCCCAGCGGCCAGCTCTCCTCCTGCGGAGGGCCCAGACACAGAGCTGGAGGTGGCAGAGGAAGTGTGTGTGTGCTTTGAGACTTAAGTTCATTGCGGGTCTGAAATGCTTCCACCAATGGAGATCTCCACTTTAGAGACATGTCTTTGTTTTCCCACCATGAGTGGGTGTCGGTGTTACATTAGTGTTATTACATCTGAAATTTATCATCCAGTCTGCACCTGCAAGTCAAATGTATTCTGTCACCTGAAATTCTGCTGTTACGCAACGCAATTTAAACACTCTTTTTCTCATGGTTACAGCGGCTCAGCGGCCTGGAGCTCCTTAAAACACATGTCCTGAGAGAGAAATACACCTGTCAACATTTGAAAGAAAGTGATGGGTCTGGAAAAAAGACCGACAGGTTTTTTGAAATGATCACCAGGCACAACACCTTCTGACCATCCAGCCAGACCGGCCTGACTGCTCAGGGAGGAAAAGGAGGAGAGACGGGATAAGCACCATTAGCTTGGACTCTGAACTGCTCCTGGCTAACATCCAGTTGCAAGAAAATGGGACTCTTGCTGGCAGAGCACCCAAAAATTCAGAGACTGTTCTGCCTGCATCTTTTGCAAAGACCTGTCTCCACCACGACACACCAGGTTCAAGTTATTGCACTTTATGGGTGGACTGTGCTCTTCACCAACAAAGCTCAGGACTGTTAAAGGAAGAGAGGAAGCCGACTCTTTGTTTTATATTGCTGCTGTTTATTCCTGCTCACATGAGTCAGGGGGATGGAAAGTGCTTCTCAGATGTTTAACTTTTAATATGAACATTTCAATCACATTATCATCTTGTTGCTGCTGTTCACCAGAAGCATATTCAAAAAATGCACAGATTTTTTCTCTAGGTATGTAGGTCTACTTGTACATGTAAATACATACAACAGTATATATTTCTCTTTTTTTATTCTATTGTGTTGTATTGTATGAAGGACTACAAACTTTCAGTTTGTGTTGCACAAAGATGAATAAATTACCTTGTACCTTGTTACCTCGTTACAAGTGTAAATGTGTGGAGCTCCACACGCCCACAGACACAGACAGAGATCCAGGAGGGCTGACATACAGAAGAGCCATCACTAGAAAATGAAGCACGGCTCATCTGCAAGACGAACCATTCTGGCACCAGCACAGCAAATTACTGAGCCATGACTTCAGCCACAGAGTAGACACTGTGTGGCCAAAAAGTGACAAGTCAATTGCAGACTTCATCTGTCCTGATTCAGTCCAGATTAAAGCTCAGACATTTCATTTTTGATGCATGCAAAGAGTGTAATATTACTTGTTTCAAAAGAAAAAGCCAAAACATGAAGGCTGTCAGAAAATACAAATTGTGAAGCCCTGTCCACTGGATGCGACTTTGAAATGTAACATTAACTTGTGAATGCGTCTTTGGAAATAGACTTTAAATGTGTATCCAATAATATATTTCATCTGTCACTGACTGTTTTAAAAGCAGATAATTTGTTTTTAGTGCTTGCAGCACAGCAGTTAAACCAAGTATAGGACAAACCCAAAGCGTCATCAAGGCTTCATTCAAAATGTTTCTAGAACAAACTGAGACAACACTAATAACATGACACTACTACTATTACTACTCGACTATACTCTAAATGAGGTTTGTACCTAGAAGGACTAAAAAAATTACATTTGAAAACTAGAAATTCCACTTTGTGATTGTTCAACTCTGTGAATCAGACCAATTTCAGTTTACATCCACATCTGTGCAGATTCATATATTAGCCCACAAGCTCTCGTTAAGAAATGTTTGTGAGAGCACAGTGACCTTGACTTTTGACCACCAGAATCTGATGTGTTCATCGTTGAGTCTAAGTGGACATTCGTGACAGATGTAATGAAGTTCTGTCCAGATGTTTCTGAAAAGACTGACTGATGGTTAAACAAATGGACAGACAACCTGAAAAAAATAAGGCCACAACTATCCCCAGCTCAGAGGCATAAATATATGCAACAGCCTGCCTTTCTAGAAACAATGTCTCTGTTACAGGATCATTCACAGACCTCATTATGAACACTGAAAATAACTGAAAATATAGCATCTACATGAGCTGCTCCATGCCATACCTGTGCATTATCCAAAACAGCTGAGGCGCTTTCTTATTAAATGAGCTGTTGTTTTTGAATGTTTTTTTTAATGTCAAATTTTAAATGCTGTTAGGACCCTTGAAAAATTCTACTCACCTCCGTACTACCGTGGCAGGGGTATAAATCTCAGAGGAGTCTCTCAGAACCAGGGCAAACGAGAAATGGGATTGCAAGAAACTAATAGAGGCAAGTTTAAAAATAAGTTCCTTGGCTTGAGTTCCATCTGTTCACCACATTTCATGCAAATACAGTAAGTTACAAAAGATTAAGGCTAATAAAATTCTGTATTTTTTACTCTATTCTACACATTCCCATTCAAACAAAAAACCTCCAAAAAAGGCTCACAAACATGTAGTTTATTGTCTTTAAGTCTCTGTAATATGTTAAAGCAGCTGGGCACTGTAGTTTAAGCAAACGTTACTCAAACAGGAGCAAATAGTGCAGTTGCAGGGGGACTATTTTCAGCTGCTAATCAACACACACAGCGCAAAAGTGAGTGCTTACAGCACCAGAAAAATGTGTCAAAAATGATCTACAGTGTGTTCATTAAGACACATGTCAGCATCTGCAACAGTGTGGCTTACATAAAATGTACGAGGCTCTGGCGATACAGACCACTCTTTTAAGTAGAAAATGGTTGGTTTTATTTTTCTTTCTGACATTAACAACACGTTTATCCTTCAAGTCCTGAAATTATTCAACTGTAAATTTACTGACCATTTCCCTTCTATGCTGCTTCTCTGATACATTATGTGTACAACTGCCACAGATAAATGGACTGACTTTGTCACAAACTATCGTCTCTCTCCAGCTTCTGCTTATGACAGTTCATTCATTTTGATGCTGAGTATTTGAAACTAAAGTACAGGCAACAAAACTGATTGTCAGTCCCAGAACTTTATGATGCTGCTCTAGTGATACCCAGCATGCCTATAAGTTGTTTATCCCGGGAAGAGGGAGGTGATTTTCTTTCAATATTTGACAGATCTACTGATAATCCCATTCATGGCCATCAGCATCACAAGACACACACTACACACACCCCTGCCACAAAGCCAGTTTATGTTTCTCCTCTCTCCTCTCTTTATTAAACTCATATAGCTGCTTGTTGTGTCTGTCTGTATTTCGTTTTCCTCTTGCTAAACTACCTCCCAGCTCCTCCTCTGGTCTCCTCCGCTGCTTTGCTCTCATTTGACTAATTATATTCACGGAAAGCCGTGTTGACAAATTCATTTTGAAATCCATTAGTCCCGTGGCGTTGTTTAAACACTGTGAGCGTTAATGTCCATTGCTTTAATACCCCTGATTCACATTCTAATAGCCGTCTGATAAATCAGGTTATCTGCGACACCTTCTATGCGCCGTGAAGAGCGGAAATTAGAGAATTATTAACTATCCGCGGTGTTCTATCGTGTCCGGGTGTGTTAGGAGGAAGAGAAGAGGATATGACAGAGCAGAGGAGGGAGAGAGAGAGGAAGAGAGAGAGAGGAGAGACAATGAGAGAGAAAGAGCAGAGAAATTAGAGGGATGGGATGAGGTTAAAAGAGAACAGAGGGGGAAAACACAGAGACCAAAGTAAGAAAGACATCGTAAGGAACACAAAGATGAGGAGGACTGAGTGACAGTAAATCTCAACGAGACAGAGACAAATATTAAAGAGGAGGGAAAATACTGAGAAAAGAAAAGAACACATGCAGGTGAAAAACAACTAGAGGATCAGTCTCAGCACTTTAAGCTCTTGGTTACTCTATCTCCTCATTTTAAGATATTATTTACAGTATTATTTACACTTCATAATCCAGTTTTTACAGCACAGAACACAGAAATTGGCTTTTAATATTCTAACGCACATTCACAGGCGCAAAGCCACACTGGACACTACAGACGGGGGCTGCAGCAGGTGTGACATGTTTAGGATGTGCAGAATGATCATTTAAAATGAAACTCAGGCAATACCAAAACCTTTCAACATGGTCTGTATTTATTAATAATATATGTCGTCCTCGGAAAAATAATTAAATTATTTCTTATATTCAGCAACATCCAGTTAATAATAATTAAATCAGTGTTAATATTATTTAAATATTTGACAGGGAAGTGAAAGCATGGGGGGAAGATTGAGGAGGATTCAGCGAAAAAATTTCATGACGGAAACTGTTTTAAACATTTGTATTCATTTCTACAATATAGAAATACACCTGACAAGAGAGTGGTTGAACAGAATTTGAGTCAGGTTCTGTTGTTATCTACACTTCACAGGCCCATGAGTTACGATGTCAAATAATCAATAGTATAATTATAAAAAATAAGAGGGAGCAGGTGATCTTTCTCAGACTCTATCATGTTGCACCACATTTGTCTACAGTGACCCAGAGTGGACAAATCAAACATTGGTTCTGTAGAAGGTTTTTCTTGTTTTTTGTTTTTCTGGGGGGGGGGGGGTGATATTTTTTTAGAGGCCACCATAGGCTTTCAGTTGCAATCTGCAACCTTACCACTAGATGGCACTAAATCCAACACACTGGACCATCAAGTGGTCATGCTCAAAACAAACATCATCTTTACAGCTCATGTATCATTGTCTCTACATGCCCCCCCCTCCACATGTGATAATTTAATAACTTCACACCTCCACCTCCGTCCAATGTAGCAGTTCAGGCCACATCTTCACCTCCAGCCTTTTCCTTTCTTTCCCCCCAATATTTAACCAATCCTAGCTGCTTCTCCTACTCTTCTTCCTCTTCCTCTTGTACCTCCACCGCCCTTTTTCTCCCCTCCTCTCAACACTGGCCATACAGAGAGGGAGTGTGTTAGTGTCAGTAACCCTGCCTGTGGTGCCTGGTGGACAGTGTGGATTAGACACACAGGCCTGATTAGCTGTTTGTTTACCAACCAGCATCACCACTATCGCGACCACGGGGCTTCAAGGGCAGCACTGGATCATCTCCCCCACACACACGCGAAAAAACAACTAGTAGTCACACTGTGTTGAGCACTTCTGGTGTCTGTGTGTGAAAGTGTCTGTGTGTTTGTGGTGTGTGCGCCATCGTGCCCCCATTGAGTCGCCCACCATGGCACAGGGCTCTTAATTAAGAGGAGTATGTGTGTATGTGTGTGTGTGTGTGCGTGTGTGTGCTATGGGGGCGGAGCAGCTGGCAGGAAGCACTGGGGCCAGAGAACATCTGCAGGAGGCCACAACGCAACACGCCTGCACACATACACACACACACCTAAACGCACACACAGACAGGCACATGATACACACATACACAGGCATACAAACACAACTACACACAGAAATATGCACACGCAAGCACACACGCAGACCCGCTGAACACTGCCGCCATACCAGTGGGACTGTCACCATAGCAACCCAGGACTGGTCATGTCACCCTGGTTTAGCGAGATGGGTGACGGCTACAGAGAGTGAGCGATAGGCAGGCGATAAAAAGAGCAAAAGACAAAGACAGGGAGCGAGGGGCATTATAAACCCTCCACAATGCGCGCATCAGTTCTGTTTTGAAACAAAAGGGCAAAGAGAGAGAGAGAGAGATTTCAAAGCCGTCTCGTCCACCAAGTTGCTCTGTGAGGAGGTCAGCAGCTTAGAGGACTTCAGACGCACCACAGGGCCCTCAGAAGTCAGTCTCTTTTTTCCAATAAGTCAAGAGGAGCAGTATAGTTGTGTAACTCACACACGCACTTGCACGCACACACGCATTGTCATCATGTTGATAGGAAGTGAAAAGGTAGAGAAGAAGGATTTTGTCCTTGCTATGGGGCAAAGGCTACAGCAGAGGGTGAAGGATTAAAGGAGTAAGTTTTCTTTATCTCCGTCTGTCAGCTGTGTCAGCCCAAATACTTTAACATCAATTGTTTTGCTTCACTTTTTACTCCTAAAGATGTAAAACTGTGCCTCGTGTTGTAACATCAATATATTATTACAACATAAAATTACTGATACTTGTGCAATTACTTAAAGGTAATATACATAACATTTTGGCAAAGATTAAAGAGGAGTATGTAGAGGGTGAGGTAAGAGTGCATACTTTATGTACAGGGTTAAAGTCTGCCTTACGACTCTTTGTAAATGGCAGCAAAAAGAATGTTGACTGAAAGACATGAATTTGTTCCCACCATGTGCCGAACCGATGTTACCTGAGTTAAAATCAGAAATACTTCCTCCTGAATCATGGATTTAAGCATGTTTTTTAGCCACACTCAAAAAAGTCATGATTGCTAAACTGAGGACTTGTATCTGAACTGGTGCTGATATGTTACATATAGCACCCTTGAACTAAAGAGAAGAAAGGGGACCGGAAGGTTAAGAAGGGGGACCGGAGAGTGTGTTCCAACTACAGGGGGATCACACTCCTCAGCCTCCCTGGTAAGGTCTATTCGGGGGTACTGGAGAGGAGGGT
>JAPZDY010000025.1:23086913-23099840 GCA_029783645.1 Ctenochaetus hawaiiensis
TTTACGTCAGTGAGCCCTTTTTAAAATGGAGACATTTCTTGTGGCATTAAACTACTTTTTTTTAAAGGAAAAATATTTTAATATATAACAATTTTCTTTTTTTTTTTTTAACATGTCTCATTAATGATGCCACTAACAAGTATTGGCTGTGTTTCCAAAGACTGATTGTTTATTGTGATAAAAACAAAATAATAAAAATAAATTGACAAACTTAGCCTTTAACTTGTTCTGTCTGACGAAGAACTGAATGAAAAATATGTGTTACAGTGTAAAAATGGCATAAAAATGTTGTCTTCCTACAGTAGTCATGTCTTAGATTCAGGAGGGAAGCAGCACAGATGAGAAACACACCTAAATAAGCTTAAAAAAGAAAGCAACAAATGAAATAATAATATCTGTTGGTTTCTGATTTACTTTACTGAGTTATGGCCCCATGAAAGAGTAGTTTTTTTATAGTTTATGAGCATAAGTGTCATTTAATGTCAACTGGAAACACCAAAACTAGCGTGAAAGCTACTGTGACTTTTTGCTGAGAGATGATCATGTTGCAGGACAAATAAATATTAATAACAAAATAATCAAGCAAGAAATGCAATGACAGCTAAAACGATAATGATTTTTTTTGTGTGTCTCATTGGATTTTGGATTTTTCTGCTTTTATTGAAATGGATTAAAATAGTCAGAATAGATGGGCGGCAAGGATCTATTTTCTGACAATTGTGCGCTTTGAAATTGTGCTCTAGCAAGGAGATGTGTAAAACACACACACAGACATGCAGAGACACATCTGCACACATATACACACAAACACGCACACACACACACACACACACAAGGAGTGAGTGGTGTTGATGCCAGCTTGGAGTGATGGTAATATCAGAGACTGGAGGAGCTGCTAATGAACAGTGCGAATGGGAAGAAAGGCTCCAGCTCAATCCACTAATTGCCTTAAAAGCTTTTCATACAATTTACCCTGTCAACAGAGATGGTGGTGGTGTGTGTGTGTGTGTGTGTGTGTGTGTGTGTGTGTGTGTGTGTGTGTGTGTGCATGTGTATGTGTGAGTGTGTGTGTAGGTGGGTGGGTGGGATAAGAAAAAGAGATAATTCTGAGAAAACATAATGTAAGAAAACGAGAAAGAAATGCACAATGGTTTTACACCTACGCAGAGCCAATCAGACACACTGTCTCACACATACACAGAGACGACTTATTTAGCTGCAGCCGGGAGCATTTTAAACTACAGCCAGGCATTTTGGACACTCCTAAAGAAACATAAACACTGACCACAAACACACACTCCCCTGATCGCTCATTCCAACACACACATGTTCGCATGTATAGCCCTATCTTTTACTCACACAGAAACACACACACACACGGCGCTCGCTCCACGCCACACACCACAGTGCGCTGCAGCAGGGTGCTTTAGCTCAGCCCGGCCCTCATTAAAGTAAAAAGCCTGCTGAGTGTTTTAAGCAGCATTAAGGCAACAGCAGAGTCATAAATACAGGCAGCTCTCCTCTCTGCTCTCCAGTACGACTCCCTGGCCTATTGTTCATAACACACAGCTCAGAGGCCAGAGTGACACTCAGTACTGTACAGGCACACAGACTTCTCTGTTTCAAAGACTTCATAAAACCAGGCTGTCAAAATCAGAGTATTTTCTACTGGCGCACGGCGCTTAAAAGAAGTCTAGACATTTAATGAACAGAAAAGGTTTGTCACTGCTTTGAATGCACACAATATACTCACATCTGAGGGAAAAGGACACTGATGTTGACTCGCGGTGTAGGAAGCGGAAGGCAAATTCCCTTGTCAATGACAAACACTTGTGCTCAGCACCAGTCTGCACCTACTTCTTGACCGTGACTTTTTTCTGCACCACTGAGTCACAGTCTCATCATTCATAACAGCGGACACTGGGAATAAAATCAGTCATTTCAATGGAAGCACTGGGATCAGTGGAAATATTATTGTTATGTAGTTTTTAGTGCGGAGGTTAACTTGTAAATGCTGATGACAAGCTGCAAACCATCACTATCCACTGAAATTTTATTTAATTATAAAGGAATACCGAAATATTTGCTAAGTAATAAATTGTTTCATTTTTTAAGCATAAATGCCAAAATTCATTTGATTCAAGCTTCTTTACTGTGAAAATGTAAATACTGTTTATTGTAGCGTTCTGTGCCAAAAAACTTAATGTCTTTAACAAAACAAGACGCTGGAAAATAATTCTGCCTGGAAACTAGATATGAATTTCATTTTTCAAGAAAAACACTCCATAGATGTTGTTGTTTCCGAGGCTTTTAACCATCCAATCAATGTTTTTTTGCTATGTTTTCTTTGTCAGAGTTAAGTGATTATTTGAGAAAATAACCACCAGATTACTCAATAATGAAATTCATAATGAAAATAATCATTAGTGGCAGTAATAGCTGTGACAATGATAGCTTTTGACGGAACAGGCAGACCTAGAGACTTAACCTGGAAAAAGTGTCTGTCATGAAGCGTTCTTTACCACCTACTTTACAGAAGAATATCACGTCACTTCCTGATGTAATCAGGGTCCAGTAAACTTTACATTACTGCAAATGCATGTGTGCAAGTATGTCTGTGTTAATCTTGTATGAAGTTACAAACACTGTACATCCCTTGTGTGTTTCTAGAGTTACAGTAGATGCAACATATAGCAGAGCTTCACACGGCTGAGAACGTCGTCTGCTGTGTACCTAAATGTATAAGCACCCAGTTTCTAATGTGTGAATTTACAATGTAAGTGCCAATCTCACTTCAAGAGTAAATATGCGTCTGTAAGCCACTATTTTCCTAGCTTGTTTGTTTTGTTTGTGTCATTTAGACTAATCTGCCAATGAGGGATTTACTCTGACTGTTTTTTTTTCTGTGTTGTCCAATCAGTGTGTTCAGACAGAAATCCTTTCAGCCCCCCTAAAATACAAGAAAAACCAATTGTTGTCACACACTTTGCCCTGTGGATGTCTCACACACATCCTGATTCAGTAGCTGTGTCAAGAATACCTGATATCCATGGATATGTGGGGGGGCTCGATGCTGATTGTATGGCATATGGGAGGTTTGGTAGGGGGCAGGCATGTCATGGGGCAGAGGTCAGAGGGTCCTAGGTCAATTTATCACAGTCAATAGATAGATGGATGGAAGGATGAATTGGTAGGTAGATACCCCTGGAGGGCAGATGATGAAGGGCTGACGATGATGAATAGAGCTGGAGGGGACTAGAGGGGGGGTCAGGAGTGTTTGTGTAGGCGGCAGGCTGCATGTGTAAGCCTGAGTGTGCTCAGTTTTTCGCGCACCCTCAAAAGATGTGTTTGTGCATTTTTGTTTGTGCCTGTGCGTGTGCGGAGGTGTGTGTGGAGGTGTGGACATCCTGTACAGCAGAGGTGTGAGTCTCCAGTGTGCAGAGGCCTCCAGACCTCAGATTCCTCCCCAGAGTCTGACGTCTGTCAATACAGACAGCATGGAGAGGCAGCGCTGGCCCTGGGTCAACACCAAAGCCAATACCTGAAGACAGGCAGCTCACACATGTGCATGCGCAAGCACCAAAATCACTCACACACTCACACACACACACATACATACACACAGCCAGTAAGCCAATAACTGCAGCCTATTATTGAGCTGGCCAGGTCCAAGTTCTGACACGAGCCACAATTAACCCTAGAATCCCCAGTGGGCTGCTGGATGTTCGTTTGGAGCAGCTAACGAGGCTAAATGTAAGAGCAGTGGCTTCAGTAATGAGACAGGATAACTGTGCTGTGTTCCAGCCTGAGCGGGTCAGCTCTCACTGGCCCTGAGGATAATATCCTACTTCCAGATTCACATTAGGCCTGCTCTGCCTTGAAATACCTAGTTTAGTTTCTGGAACGGCTACAATTGACTGTCATTGGACCAATAAACCGAACCCCTCTTATCTCTGTCTCACACACACACAAGGATGGGTGGCAGCCTAGAGGTTGATGAAGCAGGGTAAAGGCTGCTTTATGCTTCAAACAGAGCACTGTTAGCAATGTCTTCCTGCAAACGAAGAGCTCCTTTTTCGACAGCAGGACAGGGAGGGTGTCTGATACTTCTTCATGGTAGACCATCAGCTGTTAAAAAGGACGCAGGTTCAACTTAAAATACCAACTCCTGGCTCTATGACTCTGCGTTCCAGTAACATTACAGTTTATATCCATGACTGTCCTGACTCATATAATACAAGTTGTGAAGACTTTAAAAAAACTTAATAAAAAATGTTAGGCTTATTTTTTGATGACACTGAAGTTATTTCTGTATCGATATGTGTGATTCCAGCCTGACTCTGAAAATGTTATGTTGTTAATTTCTTGCTGCTTCTTGTTCTTTACTGCACACCAGTTCACCATGAAAAGGTACAAGCCAAACCCAACTTCATCTGCACTTAAGGTTTGTTTTGAGCTGTAGTTCAGTTAGTGTCCTGTGCTCTGATCTGGCTTCATCTTCACTTAGACCCAAATGTCCACAGGATGTGGTGACCTTGTATCTGACCTTCTTCTCAGCAGCTGGAAATGATTTGCTGCCGTTGTAAGCCATGTGCTGATGTCTACAGGTCAGCAGTATTGTGTACTATGTATTGTGTACATTACAGTGTTTCACTGTTAGTAACACTGCACGTGTGTTTCTTACAGTGAGACACAGTGGACTGTTGTGTGGAATGGACTTAATTAGAGTCCCAACAATACAAGAGAGAGCGAGGCAGATCTATAACAGTGAAGCTTTAATCTACTATGGCAGTTAGCTTTGAAATGCCAGTTTAAATCTCAGATGCCTAGTTTTATTCTGGAAATCGACTGATGGGAATCGGTTCAGCTCAGTAGACCACAGCTGATGCAATCAGCATGCTGAGCTAAGATGACTATTTCTACAAAAGGATGTCGATAAACGAACCGTGAGATTGTAACTGCAAGGTCAGGATGGGATAATGAGACACCACCCAATCTAGCTTGTTTGGGTCACACTGGAGTCCTAAAGGTCATGGGACAGGCTAGACAACTGATTTAGAAAAGTCAGACTCATTCTCTTTGCTCAACTCTGGTCAAAACACCGGACAATTTACTTACTGCAACATTCGATCAAAAACAACCACAGCAAGCTTTAGTATTTAGTGTTTTTGGGTGGAATAATAAAATAAACAGAGAAGGTAAAAAAAGCAGTGTGTAAAAACTGTAACAACAAACAGGGATCACACTGCATTCCCTCTCCTCTCCCTTCTATTCCTCCCTTCTCCCCACCCTTTATTTTTCCACCAGGGCCGTTATCAGACGCAAATGTGCGGTGAGCAGAAAGGAGAACGCAGAGAAAATAATTACCCTCTGCCTCAACCAGCTGGTTTGTTCATAAACACGCAATTATGATTTCATGGCAGTCCATTATATACAAGCCACTCCAGGGCAGAAAGCTCTGCCAGGGCTCGATCACTGAAAACATCTTAAACAATCTGAAAAGGCTAATACCTCAGCTACTGAATGCAATTTTCTGATTTGCTTGGCAGCTCCTCAATAAGAAATCAATTAGGCTTTGAGGAATATGAACGAGTCTAGTAAAGCCCGTGTGTGTGTGTGTGTGCCCCGGAAGTGCTCTGTCACCACGGCGACTGCACATTCAAGGGGAGAGGGGGCAGAAGGGCAAATACGAGTGTGTGAGGGGGTCATCACATAGTGTCAGTGTTTATCTTCAGATTCAAACTTCACCACTGATGACTTGATCTTGTTTGAATACGCTTTCTAGGATTTTTTAACATTAAAGTGATTACAGTGATTGCTAGATAGATGGAGGAGATAAAAAGACAAAACACAAGAAGGGGATGTAAGGTAAATAAATAGACCTTTTACACATGTACTCAACATGTCACCGATTAGTCATTAGACAAGTTGTTACTGTAAAAAGACACTAAGTGAAAACACATGCACAATTTTAGTGGCTAAATAAGACCAAAACATGACACAGAACCTGAGTATACACAGTGATGTTCTCTGATGAAAACATGAGACCAGTATTCTCCAAAAAACTTTCTTCTTTCAACTGCACAGACACCTCTCTGTCATCAGACATGTCATTTGTTTGTTCTTGTTCTTTTTGCCTTTCATATTACCGTCGTCCCGTCCTTCACTCTGATCACATCTCAGTTCTAAAATGGTGCTTAGGTCTCCACCGCCATGATACTATTGTCCTCTACATTTCTGTCACTCTTGTCCAGTTCTAGCCAGCAAAAATGCATCATAACGGTGGGAGAAGTGCATTCACTCCTGATCTGAGGATTGAGGGAGGAAGTAAAGAAGTGAGTGGTTCTGAAGTGTGTTGTGTCTCAGTGAAGTGTGTTTTTAAGATGATACGATTACTGATTCTGGAGTTGGGAGGTTTTGACAAAAGGGATGTAACAGCTTGTTAAACAAAAAGGAACCTATTCTTTAAGAAAAAGATCTATGTAAGGATCCTTTTTATGATGTTCTCGAATGGTCTGTACAAAAGTCTAAAACCCATCAGTGGCAAAACAAGCACGTAAAATGATTTTGCAAATTTGCTTGTAAGGATCATCATCAGACCTGTTTCACAGCTGCCAGCTGAGAACCACTTGTGATCTTTAGTCACTTGGACACACGACTGTGGCAAAATAGGGTCCATGTTAAAAATACTGAAATTACAGAACACATTTTAAGAACTAAAAGAATTTAAAGCAATCAATTTCAAAATAAAAAGAATAATTAATACATCTGGCTGAAAAAAATTTCACATAAACAAATTATTGTTCAGGGATTGTGCTGATGACCAGAAAGATAGATAGAGAACTTACACACTGAAAGATTGGCCTTTACTACAGAGTGATTCAGTCTAACTTGACTACAAAGAGAGTAACACCTGCTCTTATTCCATTTCATTGTTCAAGTATTTTTATATGCACTGCTTTGAAACCTGGCCTGGCAAATTCAGCCACCACAGCTTCCAAAATGACTCCAGCTTATTGAAATGTTTCCTGAAAATAAAAAATCTCTGCTTAGTCCGGTTACTATTCACAGACACAGCTGGTGTGCTGCAGTGGAGACCAGTTGAACAGTGAAAGCAAGAGGAGTGCAGCTGAGCAAAATAAGTCAGAGCCATCTACATCCAAGGTTAAGATGAGTTTTGACCAACATGCGCCCTCTGTAACTGACAGATTCTTGTAAATATCCTCTTTTTGAAAGACATGTGCAGAGGGTCTTCGGCTTTGGATGAAACTCATCTACATCCACTGACCAAACAAACAAAGATCTCTGCGGATGGAAATTGCATGTTGTGTAAACGTCGCCTTAGGTTATTCTTGACACTGTAAAACATGTTTTGATGTACAAGGGGCCACTGGATATATTTCTGTTCTTGACCACAATCTAGTGACCCTGAACTGCGAGTTCAAGACTGGAAGCGCTCTGTTTAAGCAGCAGAGTGAAACAGCGGAGCAGCTCAGGCAGGAGAAAATAGATGAACACTGTTTGCAGCCGGCTGACGGATGCATGGCAGCAGCCCGCAAGAGAAGCAAACACATAGTGTGCATCTCTATGGGAGCCACCTCGGTGCATTGTAGGAGTTGTGTCTCAGCAGGGGGGGGCGTGTCACTTCCTGGTAGGAGAGACCTCACTGTTAGGGTAAAGTCTCCCGGGATGTTTAGCTTTGAAATACTGATGCATTGTGGGAGCCCGGTATATTGTGGGGAGTGGCAAGCCCAGCGGGTGTTATGCCTGTGCATTGTCCCGAGGATTGTGCGAGAGGCAGTGATGCGCATGCACACACACTAACACACATACACACAAATACACACACCTCTGATCTATGGATACACAGCAGCCCAGCAGGATCCTGCCTTTGTTGGTTCGGAATACACAGAGAGAGTTCACTCTCAAAAAATGCGTGTATATATGCGCTCATAAACACATCCCGATTCACACACACAGTACACAGGTTTAAACACACTCACTCTCACAGAGGGAGTAAAACTCCCTGATGCTCCTGCTGCAAACACATGGGAGAGAGATGAAAGACTTTCACATTCACAGCAAGCAGCAGAAAAAGATGGATCTCTTAAACTTCATCCACTGACTCCCAGCTTCACCATCAATACATGCACGGTTAACACATTTCCCAGAGCTTATCCACAGCACAGCTACAACATCCTCGGCCGCCGCTCCCAGCCTTCTCCTCTGAAGAGGTGGAAGTGTTGCTGTAGTCGAGCGCTCTGGCCATCCTCGGCTCATCCACACTCCTCTGCTCCCACACCGTCCTCTCCCCCCTTTCCTCCTCCCCCCTGCGATCAATGCTCTCCTCTAACCTGGACTTACATCAAAGCCCACTTCCCCTCGCCCTCCAACACCACCACCACCACCACTGCCCCCTCCAGACCCCCCCCTTCCCCCGCGCGCTGAAGGTTGGCTGATCCACAGGTAACCTTTTTCTCTTTCATTCCTCATCTCAGTCTTTCTGTCTCCCTTTCCCTCTTTCCCCCTCTCCTCCTCTCTCTCTCTCTCTCTCGCTCTCTCTCTCAGAACCGGCAAGCATCAAAGACTGCTGGGCCTCGCGCCAGGGGCTCCCTGCTAAGCAACCTACCCCGGACCCCCTGCCAACATCAACCCCCCTAACGCCGCTACACCTCCGTCGCTGCTGCCTCCTCTCTGCTCCCCCACAAAACCTGCATGTACCACACAAACACACACACACACACACACACACACACACACCGGCGTATCCACCTCCCACCAGGCCCCCGATCGGCGGTGGCTGCCCCACGCTGGCTGCACATACTGTAAACAACAAACTGTCAACAGGGCTCAAGTGTGCCAGCCATCTGATGTGACCTATGGAACATAATTCTGGCTGTGCTGTGGGGCTCAGGGCTCAGCAGGGGGCTGGTCCGGGGGTACTGTTCAAGTGTGTGTGTGTGTGTGTGTGTTTGAGTGTACGAGAGCGGTAGAGGGGGGCAGGCTTTGACTCTGCAGGTGCAGTGGAGGTGGACCAGGTTGCTCTCTAAATATCATGCCAGTTTTTAACTATGTGTGACTGCAGTTCGGATCAAACAGCACATCGTGTTTAAAGCAGGATGTTAAAGGCCCTCTGATCATTAAATGAGTCATACCAAAGAATTTTTAGACAAAGCTACGATGCAAGATACACAATAGGTGTCCTTTCTCCGAAAAGTAAGTATGTCAGATCTTTTGGGGCAACATGGGGCTACGCCATCTCCTCAAGGAGACAGAAGTGTGTGGTAATATCAGTGAGAATGGGCTGCTTGTGGTTTCCTTTACAGCACAAGTTTAAAAGTAAAGACAATAGTAAATGATTTTTAGGGAAACATCACAAATTTTACACTGTTGGTTTTATAAGTGAAAACAGCTGTGTGAAGCCTTTTGTGGCTCCAGAGGGAGCTGAGGGAACTCTGATGACTTACCACACATGATTTCACTTCAGATGTGTCTTTTAGAGTTGGTCAGGCCTAAAAACTACAAATGTGAAGATGGAAATAACTGGGGGGTCTGACATTGGAAGGACGGAGTTATTCAGACCTCTATAGCCCATCCTCATCACTGCATGATGCTAGCAGCTTGAGGCTACATAAGTCACTACTAGCATAATCCACACAAACCTCGGAATGAACTGTTTCTGACTGAGAGACCTCTAGTGGCAGAAAACACACATTGTGCATTTAAACTGTTTGTCTTGGGTCTGACAGTGTTATAGGAGGGCATTGTTATATCTGATAGATAAAAAAGCCACAGTTATCAGCTCTACCTAAACCATCTCCACCATAAACTTCGTGCTGACTCTGATCACAGCTCTCCATCACGGTACTTAAAAGGCAGAGGCCTCCAACAGTAATTAGACAAGGCTAGAAAAAAACCCATTCCTCATACGAGTGCATACATTGCTAATCACTGCTCTGCAATATGAGACAAAAAACATGTAAACATACAGTAAGTGCTGGAGCCACTACATAGACACGACTTAACACTACCTGCATGGTAGTATGTTACTTTCAAAAATACTGTTGTTGTTGCAAATTATTTGGCATTGAATTTTTAGGAGACAAGTCCATTATAACCTAGTTACCACAGAGTAACACATCAAAAAGGGAAAAACAAGGCATGTTTTTTCATAATAATGCTATACAACAGAAGTACCTCGTGTGATTCGTTGACCAGAGTCACAAATCTCCATTAGTGCACAAAACAGAACTATAGTCACTGACAATATCCTGTATCTACTTCTCTGCCTACAGAACATTATCCGATAAATTCTAAATTCATTATTAAGCTCTAAAAGGCTAAAGGGATGGCTCGTCCTGCTGTCTTAGTAATGACATATTAGACCATCGAGGCTTATGAATTAATGTAACTGTAGAAGTACTGCATAATGCAAACACTGAACATTAACCAGTATGAAGAAAAATAATGGGAAATCCATGGGAAATCAAGAGGGGATAAAAATATATACAGTAACAGGCTGTTGGCATGAAAGATAATTGAGCATGCAGTAAAAACCACAGATAGCAGAATTCACGCTGCGACTGAGATAAGACGTTGTGACAATACTGTATTCAACTCCTCTCCTCTCAAACCTAGATTTACGTCTGATAGCCTTTTTGTCTGCACATCCTGTCTTTTGACACGACTTGTACAACTGCACTCAATCGCTGTCTCCCACCCTGACTATTGTCTATATGCTATTATTACTGTCATCTCCCCACTCTTCCTCCCATCTCCCCACCCCCACCCCTTATACCCCCATGTCTCCTCTCAACTCACACTCAGATTTGTGGCTCTTAATATTGTATCTGTCTACCAGACGGACAGGAGCACGGGAAATGACATGTTTCCGCCTGGGGTGAAAAGACATACACACACACACACACACTCACGCTTGCTAGCACACACATACACACACACGGATAGCACACACTCAGGCACCGGAGACTGCGTCAAGCTCACAATGTAATTACGGGGAAACAGAGCAGTCAGTTACACACCTGAGTGCAGCTCGCGGATCAGAGCTGCAGAGTTCCTCTGACACTGACGGGGAAAGCCAGGAGTTAGTCTGTTAATACACAATGACAGACAGCTACATCTACTGACATGGCCACTCTGACAGACCAAATATTTGGACTGCAGAGAAATGTAAAAGGACAAGCTCAGATGTAGAGCACGAAGGTGACACTGCCATACCTTTCATGCATGTAAAGGCACAAAAATATTATATAAATGTATGTGGAACAAGATGTCTAAAGAAAGAGAGTGCAATGCTTTTAACAAGTCTTGAGGTGATTTCTTTTTCTCATGGGCTGACAGTGTCTGACTGGCTGTATAAAGCCAAAAGCTAAGATGTAGATTTTTTTTTTTTTTTTAATTAATGTGCAGAGTTTTTTCCTAATGAGTCATAAAGGAAAATGAGTTGAATTTTTCAAGATACTTTCACCAAGAAACATGTCTTCAATTTTACTCTATAAAAAAACAACCCTGTTTAAGCATATGCTTTAAATGGGAAAACTTTACAATTTTAATAAATTGGATCAACACTTCTGGAAATATGTTTTTTATGTGAGATGGATGGGAAGATTACTTCCACTCTCATGTCTGTGCATTAAGCGTAAGCTGGAGCCCAGAGGAGAATAGCCTAGCTTAACATAAAGACTGGACACAGGGGGAAACAGCTATCCTGGCTCTGCTTAGCATAAACCATATGCATAGTTAATTAACATATACTAAAATTATCTTTAATCCAAATCTTTAATCCAAACGTAAAAAGAAATGTAGAGGAAGCAACAAGCTGTACTAATTTCTTTGCAAACAACAGTTCTACAGAGACTCTGCACACAAACACAGAAACAAAATGTCATTTTTCTACTTTCTGTTCCTGTGCAAATTAAATAAATAAGATTGAACACATTAAATCTGTTTTTCCAACTTGGTGTGTTCACACTTTTTTCCAACATGGTCACCTCACTTGCTAATCTTGTAGTAGATTAGTCACCTTTGAAGAACTACTTATTTTAAGGCCACTAAAATCAGATTCAAACTAACTGTATCTCCCACTTTTTACTCTTTTTAAATAAGCTTTATCACTCTTATCAGGATGATAAAAAAAACTGCCAGCAGAGGTGGCTTGCAGTCATTTTGCCAGTTGTTTGTTGGCATGGTTCTTTTTTACAAAGTCTTGTGTTTTATTTGTTCTGCCCCAGTTTCTCATAATATTGTCTAAACAGTGTGATATAAACAGTGAATTTATGCACAAACACAGGATCGGTGCAAATTACCTCTCCTGACTCTCAGAAAGAAAGTCAATCTGAACATCTCCAAAAATGCAGAACTATTGCTATTGGCAGCAGGAGAGCAGGCAGAGGGTTTTAATACAGCTAAAGAAACACCTAAATACATTAACCATACCTAAATACAAATGCATTTAATCAGACCTCACTAGAGGTGAATGCTGTCTGAACACATGCAGGATTTAAGGCCATGAACTGATCCAATTTATGAGGAATAAGTAAAAGTGGAGTCCAACTCCTGTTTCCAAAGGTGTGTGAGATAAAACTTCTGCTTGTGACGATATCATACAGATTTTTCAGTGTTTCATACTCAGACTGATGTCTTTTCATTTCCTGACAGCAGAAGTGACTGTTCTCCTCAGCTGCACTACATGATAACCCTGTGACCTGACAAAATCCCTGACAGGGAACCTCACGGTAAACTGATGAAGGTTGTAGCTACACCTGGTAGTTCCATGTATCAGAGCTCCATCTTTTACAACAAAAAAAACGTTTTCACTACCACTAACTGCCAGAGGTGGGACCAAGTCATTGCTTTGCAAGTCACAAGTAAGTCTCAAGTCTTTGCCCTCAAGTCCCGAGTCAAGTC
>JAPZDY010000025.1:23102050-23130900 GCA_029783645.1 Ctenochaetus hawaiiensis
CGCGCAGAATTCACGGAGATTGGTTGAATTCGCGTGAATTGGTGCGATCGCAACATCGCAAATTCCTGGAGGGACTGCCTTATTACTGCCATGAAGCTAGAGCAGTGAAGCTGAGTGCTAAGAACTGATTTGACACCAGCCCTTTTTTATTGTTCAAATCTGCATAACTTACAAAGCAAAATTAAAGGGGATGATTTTTTTTAACGAAGATGCTGTTGAGATGTTCATAATTTTTGGCTTGTGCAAAATTAAATTATACTGTGGAAAAGTTTTTACGTTGCATTGTTGCAGTTTATTAAAGTTTATTAAGTTTATTAAACTATTTGCAGTTTATTGTGTAAGTAATCAGTATTAATATGGGTGTTGATCCATCAGGGGATCAAAGAATCACCAAAACCTGTAGCTTCATGCACAAACACACTTTCTCTTTCTGGGTTCCATCTTGGTTAATTTGTTTCCTCTTTCTCTTAACTGAGGAAGAAGCCTAAAGTGGTGTACGACATCAATTAGGTCTTCACTGACACTGACAAAAATCTGAAATCAATACAGCCCTTATTTCACCAAAATGTACTGTCACAGGAAAAAATGTGGTTTGTGTAGAAGCTTCTAATCTTGTATTTTGTAATGGTGTTCAATGTGAAATGTTACAGTACATGGAGCACCTTTAAATGTCTGCATATGTTCTGTGTCTGTGAGCAGAGACAGTCAGGTTCAATACTGTGCCAACACATCAGAGAAAGAAAAGGAGGAACAGTAGCAGACATAATGACCCAGTGAGCCAGTGAGAGAGCGGCAGCGTGGGTAGGGCTTCAGCACCAGGCACAGGGTACAGCACCCCGCATGAATATCAAAAAGCTCCCTCCCTTTGACCTTGAGATTAATATTTAAAAGCTGGCTTCAGTCTATGCACTCACAGACATGTGCATGCGCGCGCTCACACACACAAACACACAGAGCTCTCCATGTGCCCCACGGCCAGTGATGCACTGAAGTCTTCCTCATTAACTGGCTGTTCTGTTCATGTTCTTAAATACTGTATAAAGGAAAAGCTGGTTTTATACTGTAAATGCTTTTATAGATGTGGATGAGTAGCATAGAGGCTAATGTATTAGAAAAATTAATTACCTATCTGATGCGTGTTTAATATGTGTGTGCATTTACCTTTATATCTTATACATTAACAAAGAGAAAGACAACTGACTGAAGGACTGGAGGAAAAATAAAATAAATATCAAAAACAATCTGTCATGCAAGAGAAAAATACTGGCAATAATAATATGGACATACTGATGAGCATGCAAAAACACTGGATCTTTTCACCTTTTCAACTTGCGTTTTTAGTTTTATGTGACTACTTTTTTGAAATAATTCATAATATTTTTAGGCCAAGTTTCACTGATGCATAAACCATGTGAGATCCAGCGGCTCATACAAGGAATAAAACACAAATCAATAATTAATAATCACAAAGTGCGACCTTCTTTGTTTAATTTTGCCTTACTATCCTCTTGTTTTAGGCTTTCTTCTGGTCTTCTTGGGAAACAAAAGCATTTGTCATGTGTTCTGCTGTTTAGGATCTGTGATTAATATGTTACTTCACATTTTTTTTTAATCCTAGTGTGTTTAAGAAGAGATAAACTATAAAAAGGTGACCTTCAATCTGCGACCTTCAACGGTAACCTTGATGTCGGTCAAATAGTCTAATTTTCTTAAAATGTGTTACTTTATGCACTTCAGGACAAACCTAAAAAATGTTTTGAACAATTTTTAGCTTCTGGCCCTTATTACAATTTTCCTCTTAAATTTTTTTTAAATAAATATTTTGAAATATATTTGTAATAGGAGCAGCAAGACAAATCTCAGATTAGCCGTAGAAAGTTATCTTTGGAAATGTATAACAGGGACAGTACAAAGTTAAATAGTGAGAAAGGCTTCTGTCTGTATTTATTGTTTGCACTGTAAGAGGATGCAGTTTTGAGTGGATTCATTTAAATCAAATCAGTGTGTTTCCAGGATAAAAGATGAGCTTGTTTGGGTTTGGACTTAAGAAAAACTATAATTTGTATTGTTTCTGTGCCGTGGATTTTCTGTAGCTTTTCAGCTTTACCTTTTCTCAATGCAGTTTGCACTGAGTGAGTTTCTCTGCCTGAGACTGAAGCTTAGTCTCATTCAATACTGAGCCCCTAGTCAGCCCCACATCTATTTATTCCAATATGCCATGATTGTTTTATACTTTTTTGTTATTGTGCACTGGAAGATTAACTATTGCTCGTTAAGAACGGTAAATTTTTAAGATGTCATATAGTAGTCAGTAGAAAATGAATAGCATAGTCATGACTAACTAGTTTTAACATATTATTTGGCATCACATGATTGATCATCACTTAATTCAACTCCACGATTTATCTTACCATCTCAAAACACACACATACTAATCAGAAATCTCTAGACACTCACAAACACACACACACACACTGTCCTGCCTGCAGCTCTTTCTCCCACCCAGTATGCTCTAACCCACTTCTGTCCACTGCTGTGAGGGATGCAAACAAACAAAAACAAAGAGATGAGCGGATGTGATGTCTGAAGCTTAGAATTTGTTTTGTTGTCTTTTTTCTTGTCTGTCTGTTCCTCTGTGTTTAGCACAATGTGTGTGAGGCCCAGTGCAACACACTCCTTTATGGAGAAACGGTGGGGAGGCAACCTCACTGCCAAAGCAGGTTTAGTTTCCAACATGTGATCAAAGCTTCAGCGTGTTTGTATGTGTGTGTGTGTGTGTGTGCACCTGAGTGTTTATGCGTCATGAGAGTTTGTGAGTGTTCTGAAGGTGTGTGACAGCAGTGGTTGTTGGGTTTATTGGTTTTAAGTTAATATATTTGATGTATAAATGATGATTTGGGGAGGATGGGTCATATTGAAATCCACCTGTTTACAAACTGATGGAGTCCTTATTTTTTTCAGTCTTGTCATGTGTCTTACTGGCCCTATTACTCTTTGTTTTCATACGTCTGTTTGATGTTCTCCATACGTTTTCAATGGCCTTTCTTTCCTTGAAACATGCTATATAAAAGCAATAATCCTCTGAAATAATTGCACAAAAAGTCCCTTCTTTATGCACAAAACTACTCAAAACCAGAGCTGGAAAGCAGAGTTGAAAAGCTTTGCCAATTAATGTTCAGGAAGAAGTTTAAGTGATGCCCTAGAGTTCTATAAGGCGTCACTTAAACTTTCTTGTAAAGGAAATTTAGGGCATTTGAAACATGTTAAAAAGTAGTTGTTAGACCCCCTGTAAACTAGTAAAACAAAAACTAACTGACAGTGACTTAGTCTGGAGACATGATAAATGGGCAGGACGCCTGTTATATTATTGTGAAAAAGCAGTAAAAATATGGGGAAAGAGAATGTATCTTTGAAAAATACATGAATACACTGAAGCAAATCCCTCACCGTGAACCTGTTTGAATTATTACCAAGCTATATTAAATTGACAAAACATGGGAGGTTGTGGTTCCTGTTAGCCATGGTTACTGGTTGGAGATTAATTTTACGCCACTGGAAATCTTTCACTATGCCTGCTTTTAAAGAGCTGATTGAATTAATGTGTAAAATGGCTCCTTGACATACAGTCTATATGCATGCTTGATTACTATGTCTGTCTGTAGTCCTCCAAGACAGTGCAGGCTTTCTTGTATTATAACTTCTCATTATGTAATAAGAACTTACACAAATAGCTGATAACATTAGTTATGTACTGGAGATATGTTTGTCAGGGATATAAAGGCTTTTATTGTTCTGCTAGGTTACCAAAAAAAGATATGTTACCATCAGGTTTTATCATATATGTATATTTATATTTACTGAGAAAAATGTGACAAAACAAACAAACAAAACAAGTGAAAAACAAAACAATAAAATCAGCCATCAAATAATGACTCACAGTTTATGTTTATTGACCAGCGCTGGCAGGGGATGTAAAGCTATGGAAGGACAGAAGGCAAACAGCCAGTGACTGTAAGTGCTGATCAGGAGCCAAGAGACAAAAAAAGACATGTTGGACATGTCACAGTAGGAGAAGCACAGGTGTAAATAATTAGATTATATTGATGGCTGAGTTCCATTTAGCCGCCTCACTTTCAGGCTCCTGATGTTGTGTATGTAGGCCCACTGTCACACTTAAAAGGCTTACTGGGACACATGAATAAAACAGAGCCATTGTTAAAGCAATGGCTATATATTAACTCTAGATTTTCAGCATATGTGTACAGTTTTGTAAATAAACCATAAAACAAGGTACATAGTTTGCCATTTCAAATTTTTAATAAGAAAGTGTATGACTTTTTGAACTGGTGGATCAGGTTGAGCTGTGATTTATAAAAGTTCCACACTAAATAGAAAATTGATGACACAAAAAAATTTGAACCTGAATAACAACAAGCCAATATTATCGAACAGCTTTAGCTGATCACAGATATATATCAGTGTATCTTACTTCTGACTATGGTTCTGTTTGCCATCAGTCGTGGCCTTTTTTCCCCCCAGGAGATTCTAATAGGTGGCAGACTTGCATAATGAGGCGTATACCTACTCATGGACAAGAGGCAAGCTAACTGAGCTAGCTACCCTGACAGCTCTACCGAGGAGGAGGACATTAATGTTTAAATCCTGCTCTGTCACACTCTCGTCCATGAGTAGATGCTTGCTTTTTTTTGCACACTGATGGCTGGCGTAGTTCAGTGGAAAGGAAATAGTTCCCGCACGAAACTTCTCTCAACAAGATGTGCAGTTTATCTTGAGTAACTGGGTCACGATTTCTGTAAAGAGACATTGCTGTCATAACTGCTTCATTCTATGTTTATGTGCCATCATTTTTTTCATTTCTAACTTTTTTTGTACTCTTAATAGGGCTGCATTTTAATATATTTGAGTCAAGATAAGCCAAGATCATAGTTTTACAGGGGGTTTTTTTCTCCTAACTTTTTAATTAACAAGCATCACTAAACCTCAGAGAACCATGTGTGTGATATACATTTAAAAAAGAAGTCTGCCATTTATTTTTATCAGCTGTTTTAAAGTAAAATATTGCATTTAGCTTTATCCTGTGTTGGTCAGGTTCTAACAGAAATCTCAGCAAAGCTCAATTGTTTCTTAACTTGGCCTTTAACAACGCTGCAAATTTTACAAGCAATTTGACAATATGTACTAGTTTTGTAAAATAGATTAAACAGTTTGTATTGTGTGTATTGAAGGTACAAATGAAAAGCAAGCAGGAGGTACAGTATTGATATGTCACACACCCAACATGATACTAAAAAGCTTCTGTCTATGATTTCTCCCTTTATCTCCTACTCCCTTTTTGCCTTATCTCCCTTTCCGGTGCTCATTCTCTTACACTCCCTCTCCCCCTCTCTCTCCTCCTTCTCCTTATCCACCTCCTTCTCATCATCTACGTCTCTCTTCCTCTCTCTCAGACGTGTAATATCTCTTCCTATCTCCTATTTACTTCCTGTACCTTTCTGTTCCTTCCGCTTTAACATCTCCACTCCCTCTCTCCATTCTGATATCCTCCACTCCCTACATCTCCTCGCAGCATCTATGAGCATATCCCTCGTCTCCACTCCCTATATTTATCTCTTTCTTATCTGGATCTCCCTCTCCTTCTCCCCGTGCATGCCTATCTGTCTGTATCTGCTCTCTCCCAGTCTCAGTGGGCTCAGCTCTCATAAGGGAGGGTGCAGAGGGAGGGATGAACCTGAAAGGGTAAATTGTTTATTTCTGACAGCTCAACAGCTGCAGTAAGCACCACCCCGTTCCCAGTAAAACCAGATAAAGGTAGTAAAGTAAAAGAAGGAAAAACAAACAAACAAACAAAAAAACAAGTCATATTCATCATGGTAATTGTGCGGGTGCTTTGCGTACACTGGCGGCCGGGTGGCGATGAGGGATGGCAGTGCTCACAGGCCTCCCTAACGTCCATGAATCACAGCCACAGTCGCTCGCCGGCCCTCAGCCGCCATAAAACAAAAGATGGAGATGAAAAATGCAGCAATTAAGTGATTTGATTTCTGCTCTACCCTCCTGTCCTCCTTTCTACCAGCCCCCTTTTGGGACACACACACACACACACAAGAAAACATAAAGAAACAATATCTGATACAAAAATATGCATACTTTTTGCGAACTCTATGATGAACATGCGAAAGGACACACATATTTCAATGTGTTCCTGATGCATATATGTGTATATATATATATATATACACATAAGGGAATGTAAATTTATTTCTTATATAGTGAGTTTTATGTATCCAGTTCTAAGCTTTGGGATGCCTAGAGCCCTGAGGTACTTATTATTTAACATTATTATAACTACTATTGTAGTTATATAGCCTTTATGTGCTCTTTTATTGTCTAATAAGCAATTCAAATGGAAAATAGATTTAAAGTATGTCTATAAGTGACATTATCCCTTGCAAACTGCTTTTCCTTGTAACAAGAGCTCTGTCTCATTCTTTGTTTGTAGATTTGGGCTAGAAAAAGTTAGTGTGCACTTTTTATTATTAAACAAAGATGTGACAAATGGGTTGAGTGCAACACAGATAACCTGAGATCATCTTCGAATAACCAACTGCTCTGGCCATGCAGACTGGTTACAGCAACCCTGCAGTAGTTGTAATTGACCATAAACCCTTATGTTACATTGGGTCAAATGTAGCTGAGGATGATTCAGGAAAGAGTCTTTGTTTTGGTCTTAAAAGAGTCCGTACAATAAAAGGATTACAACGTAGTGCGAGCTACAGTTTCAGAAAAAGCCTCATTTTACCAAGACAAACAGCTTTGGTTGTGTTAGCTTGCTAATTAGCAAGCATGCTAGTTTGCAAAGCAAGCAGTTTTGTGCAAATACTAGTCACACTAGCTTAGAGCCAGAAAGTAATTCATAAATCACCCTATAAAGCAGTCAGACTTGTTATAGGCAAAACAATTCTGGTCAGTAAGATGCATTATAACGCAACTACATTCTAGCTACCTGTCCGTTTTAAGTGTTTAGTGAGTAACAGGCAGCAAATGATGCATCACAATGCAACAAGTGTGTTGCACTTTGGTAGTATTGCTTTAGAACCAAAAACACTGGATCAAACAATTCTCTTAATGCAGTGTTATAATTTCTTTTCTTTGGATCTCCCCTGCTCACTTACTTTGAAAAGTCTCTTTGCACTAACAAAGATACTTTAAGTAATTTTAAAAAAGTTCCACTAAAGCTACAGAAAACATAGATAACACATTAGTTAAGTTTAACATATAAATTGGTGGACTTCCCTTTTAATATTTGGCTGCTACCTGACTTCCGTATTATCTTAAATTAGATGTGTTTTGTGAAAGTGTTTCTATCATGTTAATGGTTAATCATTTATGACAACAATCACTTATCTGATGTTATCCAAATAAAGTCATTCAAATATTATATATTGCACCCAAACAATACACAGCACTAAGACTCACTGAGACCAGTCCGTATATTCTAAAACACATAGGCTGTTAGTTACATTTTCTTCTCTCAGGACCTGGACTGCAAAGATGGACTGCAGGGGCTTTGTTGTAGGAAGTCACTTGAAAACTCTTAAAGTACTTTATATTTTCATTAATTTTTCAAGCCCATAACCCTTCAGTCCACAAATTTTTTGAGACCGAATTGAGAATACCCATTGAGCATTACTATTGGTTCCTCTGCACCTCTCTGGTGCAAACATATTAGGACAATTTACCTCCTACATGCTGCAGTGTGGAGACTATTTTTAAGCACTGCCCTCTATGAAAAATGTGAATGCTTTAACATTGTTTTGCATGGGGGGGCTTGCTTAATGGGACTTGGCTAAGCATGTGTAATTAAGAGCAGGGGTAAGTGGTGACTTGCAGAGTGTATAGCGTGTGTGTGTGTGTGTGTGTGTGTGTGTGTGTGTGTATGCATGCGTGTGTTTGCAAGTGTGTGTGTGTGAGGGATATGGTAGCAGCATCAGGCCATGATGGAGTGCTTTGTGGAGCCAAACACCCATTCAGCAAGCTGTGTGCTCATTAATCCTGCCAAACTCCACTTGTTACATGCACGCACAGGAAATCATGAGGCTAGGTAAACAGGGAACCGCTGCGATCCATCACTGCACGCCAGCAAACACAGGGACACACGGACATGTAAGCGAACACACACACACGCACACAAATACTGATGCAGTGTACATGAGAAATGATAAGCTCACAGCCATACAAACATATAGTGAAAACACACATGGCTGCATGAACCTAACAAATGTACAGAGACAAGCAGATGCAAACTAATTCATGGATCTCAATTTTTATCTGTTATCTTACTGTAAGTCCATGGAATACTAATTCCCCCATTAGAAAGTTGTCTTTGCTTCATGTAGCCTACAAGATGTAAGGAATCCGGTTTCAATATCAACCCAGAAACAGTTCTCTTCTGTACATCACAGAGAAATCACATTGAGCGCGGGTGAAGGCCTGCACTTGCTATTAGTAGAAAGAAATACTGCCACAAAGCTTGGAAAGAAATCAATAGAGCTTGACCTCAGTTTGACCTCTCGTTGAATAGAGAAGTTATGGTACCACACTGGCCTTGACGTTAGCTGATTTGATGTTTGTTTTCCTGACAACAGCTCTCCCTGCTCTCAATCTCTCCTTCCTTCCTTTCTTTCTTTCTTTCCCCTCTTTCTTTTTTCTCCTCCCACTTGCCTCAATTGCTTTGTTTCCATCCCCTAAATGCTTGTGAATACACATGCACATGCCCACACGCACAAACACATACATATATATAAACACACACACATAACATGACAAATGCAGTATAGGGCCAGTTACACAGTCCAGTAGTTAGATGCAGTGCTGGAGTAGATCTGTTATATCTATACGCCTGCCTGGTTGGAGCATTTACTGAAGCCATCAGTGAAACGACATTCCATATATCTTTGACAGAGAGGGGAACAATACTATTTACACCAATTTAGCCAAGGGAGGGGGGAAATTCCAGTTAATGGGTAACTTTGTTTTCCTCTTGTTGTAACATCCAGTTTTCAAAATGGCTACCCTTCAGGAGGATGGATGAATCCCGCTTCAAGGCTGCTAGTCACATGCTAATAACTCCATTACAAAGCATGTAAGAAAAACAAGAAACCAAGAAAAAAACAAGGACAAGTTTTTTTTCTCACCACTCCATCATGAATCCTCTCAGTATACTCTCTCAGTATAAGCTGCTAAATATGACGTAAGACGTTTATGCAAATACACATGACCACAAACAATCAATGCAATGCAAATACAAACAGCTGATGTAGATAATGATCTTGTGTTTTTTATGTAGGATTACAGATTTGACTGTTCTTTCACTCCCTCCTTTGTGCATGCCATGCTGCAGCTGCAGGGTTCACCCCAATTGAACAGCCCATAATATTTACTCAGAGCGGTCGAACTTCACAGAGGCAGCCTGGGAAAACACGACCTGATGAGGTCAAAGGTTACAGGTCACCCAGGGGCCAATCAAGAGTTAGTGGTGGGGCAGGTTCAGGTTTGGGCTGGATGTAAAAGGTCAGTGGGGTCAGGTCAGGTCAGTGAAGGGCGAGCTGCCCGCTGGGTTTAGTACAAGCTGATAATAAAAAAGGTCTGTTTTTCCACAATGTCGGGTAAAGATAAGACTGTGGTTATATTTGGATAGAGAAGAGATCTGCAAGCATCAATCTAACTTTATTTTAATGTAAAATTATGGTTGAAGGATTTTGCAACATTTGAAAATTAATACTAGTAATGTCAAGTCTCTTTGTTTGTTTCTTTAAACTTTGACATTAACCTGAAGCCTATGTGTTAGCAGAGCAGTAATTCCCAAAAATAAATAAAAATTAAGCAAAAAAACAACCTACAGTTATCTAATTCTCTGCCTTTCATCATTTTCTCATATCAGTTTTAATATCTGAGTGTTTACTGATGAGTGTATGACCATCTTTACAGTGCTAACTCGAGGTTATTACTGTGGGGTGTTAGCCTGACAATCAAACTGTACCTGCTTCAGTTTTCATTTTGTTTCGTATTATAATAAGTATTTGAATACGTGGAAAACTCAGATGTGGGTGGAAATTCAAAGTTCCTGTACCAGACCCTTGTCAAATCTTCAATGAGGGAAATCCATCCAATGCATTCAGTTTACAATATTATTTTGATGGTCTGAAACACGGAGCAGTGTTGTTAAACACTTAGTGATAACACTTAGCTGCTATGCACCTCCAATGCTCAACCTGCTGAACAGTCTATTTTAGGAATACTGCCTCCGTTATTAATGTGTGATGCAAATAGTTGCATAGCTTTTGTTTGAATTTTTCAGGTTTGCAAGTTAGTTAGTTGCTAATTAGTTAGCAAGATTTTTTTCAGTCACATTAACATTACAGTCTGTAGTCACATCAGCGGTTCTCTAAGGCTGAGCATTAATATGATTTTAAGATTGCACTGTAATTATGACAGTTGCTTAGAAGTGTCAATAGGATTTGGAGAAGGTGTACAGGACAAAAACTAACATTCAGGTTCATAAAAACAAGTAGTCAAATAGACACATGTCAAAGGTTTTGGGTTCTCGCGGGTGTTTACCCTGGAGAATGAAGCAGGTTTTGCCAAGAAATCCTGAAAATAACAGGATCTCAATAAATGCTATTCAGATCTAGAAAAAAATGTGCCAAAGAGCACAATAATGATCCAAAATACATTAATTATAAACACAATATGTGAAGATGTTGCAACAGAAGGCAAAAAACAAGCACATTTTTATTTCAACATAACAGTTTTTCTTACACAAACAACTGTCTAGATGTCAGTGCACAAACAAGTGAAACAAAATGATGGGCAACAGCTCCCTTTAGACCTTCTTCCTCATCCCATTTTAGCTTCTTATAAAACAGAAATGACCCACTGAACGCTTCGAACCACTGTATCAATGCCTGACTGACAGAAATGGAGCTCTACCTCCCTCCAGCCCAGCCTACACAACACAAACAGACTTACAATGAAGCCTCTATGAATGAAGACCTGTCAATCACAGGAAACCCATCCATCACCAGGCAATATACAAATGATCATCTCCTAGAATCATATTCACAACGTGTGAGCAAGTATACAGCCACACACACACACGCACATGCACACACACACATATGCATGCATGCATACACATAAAGGTGCTGTGGATAAATGCACACAGACACCACCAATCAAACACATGCATAAACAAAACACACACATTCATATATAAAATGCACATAAGCATACACACAGCTCATCCAGTGTTGGCCCCCAGACTGCAGAAGTCATCAGGGACCTGTAAAGCATTACCCTCTGTGTGACTCGAGCCACTCCAGAAATAGCCTCTGTAATGTATTCTTACCGCCACCGTCTCTTTTGCACAATAGTGCCCTTAATAACACACTCCATTTCTGTTGGCATAAATAAGGGCTCCATTTCCATCTTATTTCATGCAAATGAGAGCGCCGGCGCCCAAACAGGTAGTGGGAGTCGTGTGTGAGTGGAGTGAGTTAGTGTGTAGTCACTGAGTGTAGTGGCATGATTGGGGACGAGCGTATTCAAATGAGCATGGAGAGACCCCACAATGTGCCAACGACTCCCACGCCAGCCTGCCAACGGCGTGACAGACAACGTCACTTATGGGCCCCACAGCCTGCACAGGGTGCCATTACGGGGGCCAACGCAAAACCAATATTTATCCAGGCAAATGGTTCTCTGGAGAGAGATTATTGAGGCAGACACATGAGTCTCATTCCAGTAGTAGGCGCTGGTGCTGACAGCTACCAAAGCATTGCTCTGATTTGCTGACTCCGCTGGTTCACTGTGTTTCGGAGAGCTGTGATTGGCTGCTTTTTTTGTAACCATGCCTCAAGTACAAGACACCACAGCAAGAACTATCCGGGTTGCCTATGACAGACAAGGACAGGATTACCTGAAACACAGATCATGTAAAGTACTATTTAATGGCATTGCTGTGCTGTATCTGCTGTGACATCACTAGGAGGGGTGTGGCCAGAAATAAAACTGGAGTTTATCCTCAAGGAGAGCCATTGTTTCCTCTCTGTTTGTTCAAAAGTGCTTATTTGTAATATGCTGTCTGCAATTAACTCCATCCTCATTTCTCAGCTCCTGCCTTCTCTTCCACTGTGCGAATGATTTTGCCTCTTGTGTTTCCAGGTATTAAAGGTATGGAGGATGTTTTGTAGTCAAGGCCCTTTTGGCGATTGGCATCACAGAGGCATTGCTTGATGTCTTCTCTCCGACTGTATCTTCTCTACAAACACTTCTACACTTGAAAGAGTACTCCACCTATTTAGCATTGCACTTCTATTACATCGTCAGACGCATAATGGACATTTACTATAAAAAAAAAAATGAGTTGATTAAAATTGATGCAGCAGAACCAAAGATAATGTCTTTCTTTCCGAACGTCTTACTTGTCAAAACCTACTGCATATTTTTCCCATCATCCACCCATCCACCAAAAGTGCAGTCAGAGATCGGGTGTAGTTATTGGATACTTAGAGATGGATAAACCAATGGGTGTATATGACATTATATATACATTATCAGGGTATGGGATGGCAACAGTATACTGTAGCTGACTTGTCCCTCCTCAAAAATGTAGCTTTTTGTCCAAGAGTGTGGAGGAGTATGGAGGTACCTTGTGGAGTCCATAAGAACTATGATTGGTCAGCATTGGCTAATTGTTTTTTCTAGAGAGTGCTGATTGTTAATACAACATCTAGGAGATAGAAGGAAGGCTCAGTAGACTTTTCCTTTTCAGTAACACCTAGAAAAGCATCTCCACTGCAAACACCCTATTGGCCATGATTCCCTGTCTCTATCACAGTTAATGACAAATGGCGAACACTGATTTAAGGCGGGAGCGTCTTGTTTAGTACTTACACAAATTAAAACTGCATCACCAAGTAAATATAAAAACAAAGCACAGTTATGGTGCATAGTTAAATAAAAGCATGACTTGGCTTGATAATCTTACGGTACAACTGTGTTGTGCTGGCAATAGCAATGGGTGAAATCCAATGTTAAACTAAAACCAAAACTACCATGTTTGAGCCGTTTAAGAAAGGAGGGTATCAACACATTTTTTTTTCTTTAATAAAATTGTGGTGTTTAAGTGATTGCTGTAAAATGACAGTGAGCTTTACAGTATGTCACAGATTACTCATCAACACATCACTTCACAGTACACTATGCCACTGATACACTGTGCATGATCAAAGACGTTGCAACTGAGATCATATTTTATATATGATAGCAATCTACAATGCCAGCAGCAATGCCAGTAGCAGAAACTGATAACTGATGAATCTGATTATAAGTGATATTTCACCCAAACACAACATATGATGAGGCTCCCCTTTTGAGTCCAGTTGCAGTCAACATTCAATATTTTTTTTGCCATTTGCAGCTTCACAAGCTCTGTTTCAGGATCCAAGAAGTTAGATTTCAACGTGACAGATGTGGTCTCAAAAAAAAAAAATCAAAGCAAAATCATATTTTATTTTTTCAAGAAGTTCAAAAACAGCATAAAATGCCGGTGGCACTGCCAGAAGCAACACCTGATTACTGGATCAACTTATGTTGCAGATTGACTGTTTGTTACGTCATCCTGAGCTGTGAGAAAAACAAGCCTTGATTCTAGCATTATGGCCATCTTGTATTTGTGTGTTTTATGCGAGTCTGTAAACATTTGTTCTATAAAATTGGGCATTTTAATATGGGAACTAGCCTCAAGTGGACATTTTAGAAACTGCACTTCATTTTGGTACTTCAGTGTTAGCTTTATTTTACAGTCCTGGAGGTTGCCGCTTGAGAAAAAAATACACGTTTTACTGATATAAAATTTATCATCCTTAAATTTCTCAGTTTGCCTCCATGTTTGGCGATTTTACTCTCAACTTTTCTGCAATAAGTTGTCAGTCAGGCCATGTGGGCGTTTTTTTTCTGACAGCTTTTTCCTTGGGCTTTATTTTGTTGATGAAGTTTCTTCTGTGTTACTTTTTCTACCCCAGTCTTCTGCTGTTCCAAACACATCAGAAGTGTGGGTGGACATGTAGGCATCACTTCCAGTGCTAAAAGACACACCCAGCATCAGGTGTTTGCAGCAGTGTGAGAAATTTTTTAGCTTCAGTCACACTGTAACAAAATCAACATTTGAAATCCTTACTTTAACTCTATGTGTAACTTAATTTGATGATGATTGCGTAACACTTTTGGGAAACACGGGCTTCTAGGAGCAGTTGGTAAAATCAGGGTAAGCGGGAAGAAGAGGTGGAGAGGAGAAAAGGTTTACAGGGGTGGAGGGTGGTCAGATAAAAGAGCTCCACACTCGTTTCAAGGAAAGGTTAATGTCTCTTTGTCGATTTCTCCATCTCTCCCTCCCTCGCTTTCCCAGCTGAGGTCTGTGTGACTTACAGCAGGTCCACACTGCATTAGATTAAATCATAAATTACCCAACCACCCCCATATCTGCATCCCCCCCTCCCTCCCTATCTCACTCTCCCCTCTCCCGTCCTCTCCCTATCTCAATCTCGCTCTCCCTTTATTCTCCTATATTCCATTCCCCATGTATTTCTCCTGCTCCCCCACTATTATTTCTCCCCAGCTCTAATCATTATTCTCTTTTCTTCGCCCCCCTCATTTCTCTCGCTCTCCCTGTACTCTACAATATGAATGCTTTTCTGTTAAGAGGACCGCTAAAGTGGGTTTGGACAGCAGGCCATGTGGGTGAATGCTTGCTTGTGTGATGTGTTGTTTGGTCTCATATTGTGACTTCGAGGAGGGCTGGTGCAGCGTGGTATGGGCGGTCATGCTAATTTGTTAGTGCATGTGATGTCCTCGTTTTTTCAGAGTGCTTGAAAAACCCCAGGGGGGGAGAGAAGGGGGTTAAAGATTTATACTGGTTTGACTGATTTTTTTTGGCAAACTGGAAAACTCTATATCTTATCAAGTAATTTTGAGCCTTTCAGTTGATTTTAGGCTTCTCTGAAGACAAAAACACAAGAACATAGGTGTAAAGACTGCATGGTGTCTTTATATGCGTGAACAACAATGCTAGCATGTTTTGTTAGAGTTGTAATGGATTCCACCATGCCATTTTTTCACGGCAACCCCCCCATTGTGACTCTACTACTTACTACTTATTACTTGCAACAGATTGGCTTACCCTGATATTATTACCCAACCTTGGCTAACCAAAACAATGTTACTAACTTATTGCCAAGAACAGGAGTGGAATCCTTAAATTATTACTTCTCATTGTAGTTAGGGAAGTTTAAATATGACCAACCACAGCCAATGTTGCACTTAGAGTATGTAAGCTGAGCAGAAAAACAGGGCTATGTTTCACTTATACTTATACTTAAACGCAGCGATTAACTCCACACTAACTGTTTACACTGAAATACAAGGGAACATGCAACTTTAGACTCAGGGGCAAAGTCAACAAACTGACTACACTGAGTCTGCCGCTGCTAAAATGAAGCAAAGGAGTCAAACGGACCCGTTACTGCACTGCCAAGCAAATAGTCTCTTGGTGCTGTGGTGCTTTTTATATGTTTTTGAAAAATGATAATATGCATGTTTGGTGCAAAATTGCCCCCCTTTTTGAGCAAATGTGCCTAAATCCAAGCACAAGTGAAATTTACAAACACCAGAACCAACAGCAACATGAAGTTCGAGAAAACAGAGGACTGAACTTTAGAGTAATCATGGCAACAGTGATTGTTTGCAAATTCAGACATAATTTTTTGACCTATACAGCCATTGAACCAAAAAGAAGCAATGCCCCGTGTTTTCAAGATGCACAACTAGTTGAAATTTTGAATAATTTATTGAACAATAAAGGAATTGTGAAGGTTGAGAAAACAGTTAAAATAGCCATTCAGTAGTTCACCAAATGGATGATTGCAAGCAAGGGGAATTTTGCACAGCACCAAAACTTTATGGGCATCTTTGTGTTGTTATATCATTCACACAAAATGTTTTGCAGATCTGACTTTGAGACAGGGCAGATAGTGGTTATAAGTGATGCACAATTCATGGTGGCTATGATCCAAAGCGTTCACCCATCATCTTTTTTAAACAGTTTTATGTGTGCATATTTAAAAGTACTTTAAGAATATTCTCATTTAAAAGTATCAGCTGGAAACTATAAAAAGTCAGCCTGACAAGTGATGAGACGGGCCCACCTGGGAGTGATGAGCATACTTCTGCCCGCCGCTGGCTGAAATTAGGGCCCATTGTTTAAAAAGCAGATAAACATTTTGAGTGGGAAATTTAAACATGTTTTCATCATAAACATCAACTGAGTGAAAACATTTCACGCAGTTTTGAACAGGATTTTGCTGTTGCCAATCAAATATATAAAGAAAGATAGACATCTAATTTAAAAATACTTAAACCAAGCTTATCTGATTCTGAAAACAGTGAACTGCACTGAAAGATTTTTACTGGCCTGCAATTTTTCCTGTTGAATTAGGAAATAAGATTTTAAGAGGTCAAAATTATAGGCACTGATATATAAAAGAGTAGATTTTTGCACTGTTTCAATGCATTAGAGGTGTGTGTGTGTGTGTGTTTGTAAATAGTATGGGGCACTGAGAATACTCAAGTTGACAGGTCGACACTTCTATAAAATTATTTGTAAATATCAGAGGTGGTTCTGTATAAATGTAGTCTGCAGAGGCTCCCATATGACCCTGTAACTCTACACCTTGTGTATATATTTGTGGTTCCTGGCATCAAGCCCTGTTTGTTTCAGCAGGAAAGAATATTGTGAGATGCTGACAAGTTTAGTGCATTCTGTAATTTAACATTATTAAGTAACCTTGTTTTCTTACAATTAAGCTCCTATTCTCAAGTTTTTCTCTTTATTTCCTCTATATTCTGGCTGAAGTAAATGCAGCCCTGCCCCCTAGTGCACACATTAATGTTATGTATATGAGAACAGACACCTATGGAAATCTCTGGACATGTTGTGTGTTCTTGTTTATAGGCTTACAGGCACAGAGGCATGTTCGAGGCTTAACACAGCGCTTGTGGGATAGGCAAGAGCCCAGGCATGAAAACTGAAAAAAAAAACAAAACAACAGATCTTCCTTTCAACCCCCACACACCTTGCTCTATGCTCCGCTGGAGAAAAAAGGGGAATAAAATAGAGTGACCCTGCCACTAGCAGCTCTCTTTTTCCCCCACTGCTCTCTTCTTCCTCCCCCTTGCCGTGTGAAATCAAATTTCCATGTGGCTCCCGTATCTGTTGCACAGCGAGGTGATTTATCAGGGATGCAAAGAGCATGCAGAAACAATCTTTATTACATCCATTTCCTGCTTGTCAGCCGGGATCATGTTGGCTGTTCATTAAAGGCGCGGCGCAGGTGAGGAGAATGCATCCCGATGCCTTGATAGATTGTCTGCTCCCCTGTGGTGACAGCAGCTGGATGGATTGAACAGCGGGGGGTGAGGAGGGAGGAAAAAAAGCGCTGACTCCGTCGCTGCCCCTGTCAGACACACTTTTTACATAGCCGGCCAGTGTCATTTCTAGCAAACAGCCTCTCGCACACATGCACACGCAGACTTCTGACACTCTTTGGACTAAAGCCAGAAGCCTGACTTAATGCATGGATGCATACATACACAGCGTGAGCGCACAAACACAAGTATTCAGGGACGCTGATGTAAAAATACAGACACGTTGTTAAGCTCTCTCTGTTAAAAACGCCAGTCTGATAATCGTCAGAGAGGATGAAATACACGACACTGACTGTGATAGACTTTTTGCCATATTCCAAAAGGAAAATTTGTGAAATAATTGTATTAATTTTAATATCTAAGCATGACACTCATAAGTAATTTGGTGTTGCTTGGAGACCACTTTGTTTAGCTACCTGTCAAGGACTTCGTTGGATGATGGTGGAAGATAATCATGATAATCATGCTCCTATTATTTTGTGCACAGGGGCACCTCAACAACAGCCTGTTATGTGGTTTGTGTGCAACACTTTTTCAAATGCACAGTGATTAGTGAAATGATGGCCTCTTTTGATTACGCAGCACACAGAGGATACAGTGAGCTCAAATAATATGTACGCTGCAGGCACATATAAAAGTCACTAGAGTATGAGCTACCTCTGCACTGTTAAATGGCTCAAAGAGCACATACTGTACAAACACTAGCATACCAGCAGTACACCCTAGCAGTTCTTTCATTATGAATCAATTAAAAGTAAAAGGCTGTTCTCCTCAGATGAAATTTGGATTTCTACTTTTAGATCCAGTGGTATGTTTGTGGGGCTCTATGAAATCAATAAGTCACACAACACCAGCTGTTTAGAAATCACTGTGGAATATGATGAGTTGGTGTTATGGATGACTAATAAGAGTATTTTGAAAACTCTAATAATGGTTCAGCAAAGCCGTAAGATGACAGCATTCCAGGTGCAAGAGATGAGCTGTAACACGACACCTTGGATTATAATACACAGACTAGAAATCCAATTTAAAATGTACATTACAGTTCTTAAAATACAATTTTCATTATCCTGATGGACTCCTTGGGAATAGCAAGGTCTCTGTCTGTTTCTGACACACTCAGTACAACTGTGATGCGCAGCATGAGCAGACCGTAGTGTAAATGCTGTCCATGCCGTATGGACACACCTCATTAAGTCAATCAGCTGAGGCTGTAGAATATCAAAAAATACAGCTCGACTTCTTCCAGCAGCTATTTCAGTCATAAAATGTCTTATCACACCTCCTACATCAACAGATAAATACATGACAGTATGACAACATAAATACAGCTCTGCATTTATATTGGGCTCACATTATTCCCTCAGTGGACAGCTTTTCAAGGTACAACTACTAAATCACACCACCCTCACCTTTCTGCAATTCCTAAGACATAAAAATTCAAAATGGTACAACGGATGTGTGTGTATGTTTACCTGCTTTTCTCCCCAGTAAATACCTCATGCTACTTTGACGCTCTGCACAGTAAACACAGTGAACAGAGTGAGACATATTAAGGCATCATCTTCAAGCTTTTTGTAAATCAGTGCCATAAACCAGTCCAGCATCACAGAAAACTTCACTTAGAGAATTTACTGAAATATCTCTGCGCTCTCAGTGTTTATTCCAGCTCTTTTCTCTTTCTCAACCCCTCTCCCTCCTTTATCAGTCATCCATTCATCCTTCTACCTCCCTCACCTGGTCCAGCCTGTGTCCTGTGTCTCTCTGTGTACCAATGACATGTAATGACAATGGCGTAAGCATGGATCGATATTGGAGTGCTTTTGGGAGGCCCAGTCAGGAGGGAGGAAGGTCGGTGTTGATAGCTGGGTGACAGAGAGACTGTGGGGCTGTCGTGGGACAAGGTGGGAGGAGAGTGGATGCCATTTCGCTAATCAGCCTATATCTTAAACCCACTCACTGGTCATAATCAGTAGAAGACAGGCTAATGACTATTGTCTGGGTTGATTTGTGAGAGCTGTCTTTTATTTCTGCTATGAAAGGGTCCTACGGCTTCATTTATTTAAGCATAGAACAAGTGTAAAACAAGGAAGTTGACATTTACCAAAAAAGTATACACAGTGTGCACACATTTATGCTGTAAACAATGATAAGTATCACCTGATCCATATATATATCTGCAGGTATTGGCTCAACTATGTACAAGAACACCCTCCATATGCCAGTCAATCACATCTCTTTGACTCTGTTATTGGAGAACCTACAGGACCTATAAAGTTGGTCTGTCTGAAGCCAGTGTTTGGTTTGCTCTGAACAAGGGTAAAAATCACATCATCATCATCACTGATGCTTTTGACAGAGGCAAAGTCTACAAAGATAGAACTGGCTGTAGCAGTGCAGTAGCAGCGATGAAGCCTGGCACATGCACCGCGCACTTAGCCAGTGTGCCCCACACACACACATATAGATGTGAGTGAGCACACAATAGGCTGTCCATTAGACTGTATAATGTAGAACTTTCTCTCTTGTAATGTGTCCAATGTTTCACAGCTGAAAACCTTTTAATGCAACAACACTAAAAGCTAAAACCAAAATAAAACCAAGCTGCTTAATATAACACTTTCATAACTGGCTCGTCTGAAATACAAAAATAATAATATGAGTAAATAGATGCTCTGTGTGGGGACAAATAAAAGTGATTACATGAACCGGATTACAGATTTACTTTTAAACTGTTGCAGTCTTTAAAAAAAGATTTAAAATAATAGAAAATATACCTGTTTTTAATAAATAAATGAAATGAATGCAGACTGATAGCCATTAACTGATCCTCTGGATCTCCTAAGTCAGTAATTCTCAAACTTTCTGGTATGCCACTCTTCAGAAGCAAAAAAAGGGCACAGCCCTCCACCCCCAATTTTTTAGCAGTCTTTAAAACACTGTTTGTGGGAGAAATCAATGAAAAGGCTAATTTCCAAACTAAGTTAAATTTTAGGCAAACATTGGTCATCACTGTAGCATCGGCCAATTTTTTAATGTTTATTTTCTCAACATGCATCATACTCAAGATATTTAGTTTCACTTAGTATTTTTGCCCTTTTCATTTACACCCTGCTTACAGTGGCTCTATGCTCCTCCCTGTCGGACCCATCCCACAGTTTAAGAACAACTGTCTGTCCTATGAGAAACGAGATGAAACAGAGACTAAAGGAGTAGCATCACATTAAATACTGCAATGTTTATGAATAAAATCATAACTGAATGTCGGCAGGAATGGAAGCTGACAATCTCTCAGTCACGTACATGTTTGACAGTTGGTTTGTGTGTCTGTAGTTTAGAGATTGGTTTACCCAGGATTACATTTGTGCACCACTAGAGGTTTGTTGGTACACATTGTCAGAAGTGTTTCTGATTCTCCCCACGTTCTCCAGCAGAAGAAGAAATTGATAAATCAGATTTGATGCACAGAAATAAGCATATGCAAGCTTTTTGCACAAAATCGTGCATACCCACATTGGTAAATAAGACCCCATTAAAGGGTCATGCTGAAGTCCATGAAGTACGGTAATAAAAGAAATCTAATGCAAATACATCTAATGGTGTGACTGTGAGAGAACAGACTGAAAGAGGAGAGTCAGAAGCAAACCCAAACACAGGAATACAAATTGAAGGTGGCACAGTAAATGTGATTCAACGCTCGGAGTGGATCGGCCTCAGATGCCAATTATATTACTTCTAAAACAGAGGGATTGCACTGAGGGATGGGGATGGAGGAAGAAAGGGTGGGGGGTGGGGGTGGGGGGGATTCACTCCAAAAAATAATTTATTTCATTGTGATATTAAAATCAATAGGCATCGACTGAAAGGTGGCTAAAGGTGAGCGTGTACATGATCCTTCAGCTGTGAGAGGCAGACTGTCCGAGAGGGAAGGAGAGAGAGAAAGAGGGGGAGAGAGAGAGGGAAAGAGAAGGAGGAAGAGAGGGAGAGGGAAGTAAAAAAAGATGGCTGGTCAGAGGGAGAAGTCACCTCCCAGTTAACAAAGAGGGAGCAAGAATAAAGGAAAGGAAAAGACCAAGAAAAAGGAGAGAAAGCAAAAGAAATAGAAGGAGAGAGAAAGAAAAAGAGAGAGGGAGCTCTTGCCCGGTGGAATCAATACAGAGAGGTGGAGCAGAGTACAATAGCCTCAGAGGAGAGGAGATGCACTGGTGCAAGTCTAATACTCTCTGTCTCATACACACACACACACACACACCCACCAACACATGCACGCACACGCAAATACATTAACACACACACATGCACAATCACCTCCTCTCTGAATCCCCTTTGCTCTTGCTTTCTCCTGACATTTCCCTCTATATCCTTCCTCTATTTAATTTCTTTCTCTTTCTCTCTCTCGCTTGCTTGCTCATTCTGTATCCACTCACTACCCCTCGCCACCAACACACACACACACACGCACAGAGTAGCTGTCTGTATGCAAAAGGATGCAGAGCAAAGAGAAGGCCCTCTGTCCAAAGCAGTCCACCATAAAGGCAGCATCTTTCATTAGAAACAAAGAGTGAAGCAAGAATCAACACACAAGCGAGTAGATGCACCCGCATTAAACACACACACACAAATATGCCATTTCTTACAACAATCCCTCTTTTTTAAGGACATTTCCTTCACTTTCACACACACACACATACACATACTGCACAGTCAGGGCCACTTAGAACCCAAAAAAAGAGTGTCACATGAACATTTTGACACACACATAGAAAACAGCGCACTCCAACACTACTCCAGCTCTATCAGCACTTGAGACTAGTGAGGCTTCAATTAGTTCTTGATGAATGAGCCCATAAGATGCCGCTCTCTCATTTCCCTTGTTGCCAGATATCCCAGCAATCAGAGAGAAATGAATTCTCATTGTGGCGTGACTGAGACGAAGATGACGGTGGTGGGTGGTGGTGGTGGTGGTGGTGGTGGTGTAAAAAGGGGGGTGGACTCCTAACATAAATCATTCGGCCCTCTCCAATGAGCAGCCAGAGTTCAGCTTCATCTTACCAAACTTGGCAAGTTTTCACCAGACTAAAAGTTTTTGGATGCTGCAAAATATCACACTAAAGAAAATTGCATTCTATGTTTGAACATTAAAATAAATTCATTTTTTTAAAAAGGAGATGTTTGCCCCTGGTCTTTTTGTATTAAACAGATGATGGCATGGTTTCAATGACACTTCCAAATGGTACACATCCAGGGAGAACGTAAGACTGAGTCAATTTGGAGACTGATGTTTTGTTCTTATAAATATTTTTACAAAATGTGCCACAATATTCTTATTTGGGATTGCAGAAAATCCACTTTGTTCAATAAATCTATGTTATTTCTTGGCATTATGCACCTGTTTACCTGTTTAAAAGTGAAAGTTAGACTCACCATCATCAATAATGCTGACCACTACTCCATTACCCGTGATGTTGTTGCTCCAAACGGGCATCACGTTCAGGTCAAACCCACCGGCATCATACTCGCCCTGTGCAAACTAAACACACACAAACATAGACAAACATGCTATTATCACTTCTTGAAACAGACTACTGAAATATGAGGTAAAATGTAAGTTACAAACTCTATTGCATCACTGCTTGCTTATGATCTCTCAGAGCAAAGGCAGCAGTTACACAAGCCCAGTTGCCAGATAATTTTTTTCACTGAAACTATTTAGTCTTTCTGAACTTGCATTTGTTGGAACACCTGGTTTGGTAGAGTAAAGGTGATATTTATGCAGATCAGAAGGTGCAGTGCAATTTTGGTAGTCCTTTTGGCATGAAATTGCACTTGTTTTTGTGCTTGCTCATCCTTATCACACATTCATCTGCATCATCCTCCCTTTCCCCCTTTTTCTTTTTCTACTTTCTCTCTTTGGTCTCTGTGCGTGCTACACATTTTTAACATCTCCTTTGTTCCATATCTGCCTTTCCTCACCTGTCCTCTAGATGTTACTGCAGTTTCCTGCTGCTGACCACCTGACCCCGTCATCTGCCTGCAGAGGAGCAGATACCGTTTTCTCTCTACTCCGGCTGTATTTACCCTCTTCCTGATCTAAATAATTGGTCATGTTATTAAACAAAAACATATATGATTGTAGTGGAAATCATACCCTTTAATCTTGAGTTTTTTAACAGCAACAATATAATGTGAAGTTACATTATGTTACTCTGCGTTATTTACATTGTGTTGCTTTAATACACAAAGCCAGCTCAGAAAAAATAAGTAAGAAATAATATAAGGATAATTTTGATGTGATCTCTTGATGATTTGTCTTTTTGTGCTTGGACTTGAGTTTTATTTGATAGATAAATCATGGAAAAGGTGGAAAAGGTATGAGAATTTTTTCTCTCTCTTCAGATGATAACATGTGCTTGGTCTGTAGCCTTGTCAAAGATGACAGTATTTGTTTCCACAAGTACACTTTTGCCTATAAAGGGGGAAATTGTAGTAATACTGAAATCACCTGAAGTACTACTTGAACATCATAATTATCTTACAGATGCTGTGGCACCTACAGTATATACTGATTGCCTATATGGAGTCAGGACCTTATTGTGGAGTATTCCCTGGTACTCATGTTGTTTTCTTGTGGTCTACATACAGAAGTGTACAGGAAGATGCTCTCTGCAGAATATGTGTTGTGTGCTCATGAATGAAAATAATAAATGCAAGTTGTTGTATGTATATAAGATACTGCGTGCATCCTTGAGTGCATTTAAACACTGTGTGTGTGTTTAGAGGGCCCATAAGGAGCCCTGCGTGTTCATGAGCAAGTCACAGAGACAGATCTGTCAACCTTACACCTAAAACCACAAATCCGATCCACATACAAACACACACATGCACACACACACATACACGCACACCCACACACACTGCATATGCACAGCATGAATGCCTGCATGGTAAGGCATAAGAACTATTACTTCAACTTCCACAAGCCTTAGTGGTACTACAAACTACATGCATATACTTGAAAACACTGTCCTCTTCATAAAAACACAACAACACACAAATACTTTACCTGCAACTTAGAATAGTGCATATCAACACACGCTAACATGCTAACAGTCACAACAACTATACACTGTGTGACGGCCTCCTGCCTCTAGGGCCTGCTGTTGTGTGTTGTGTTCCCTTTTGTCTGTCGTCTAGTCTTTTTCCCCTGCAGGTTGTAGGTGGGGCTTGCCACACCTGGGTGGACCTGGCCAGTCCACAGGTGCCATAAGAGCTGGCATTTTCCTCACACTCTCTCTGCCTCTGCTCTGCTGTCTCGCTGCTTCTGCTCTGCCACCTACCTGGCGAGGCTGCACCACGGCGGCCGCGACTCCTCGGCGCATTATGTTTTGGTTTAGTTAGTTTATTTGTTAGTTCCGTTCGTAGTTTATTATGTTGCCAGTTTCTTAAGTTCATATTGTTTTTAATAAAATCATTTCATTTTTACTTTAAAACCATATGTCTCTTCATTTTTGTCATGGCTTTGAGCCAGGTTGTGACAACTGAAAGACAACACAATAGTTACAAATACTCAATCACACACACAAACACAAAAAAGGTAGTGAGCAATCAAACTGTCTCACCAAAAATATCAGTAGCTGCCCAACAACTAACCTGCCCACATACACATACACACCTACACACACGCACACCTACACATACAACCAATTTGATATTCAAAGTGTTTCAAGAGGCTTCAACTCTGTTGTTGTTATCATGATGAAGAGAGAGAAAGAGAGAGAACAATGGGTAAAAAACAGCTCAGTAGGGGGTAAGGTGACTGTGTTTGTGTGTAAGTGTGTGTTTGTGCTTGTGTTTGTGTTTGTGTATGCTCCTGCAGACCCATTCAACAGTGGACTCCAGAGATGTTATACATTCACCGATGAGGACATTTTTGATGTCCACTGTTGGTCATGCTTTAAATCATGCTACAGCCATGTTTAAGACCCTGCAGGTGCATATGTCAGAGTTTATACCCAGCACTGCACCTGCAGGCAGAAGCAGTGATTTTCACTAACAACAGTGGTACTTTTCAAAGCCCTCATGGTGTGACTTGCTGGAAGTCTTTCAGGCTATAGAAAGGTTCAGTGTTCTGTATGAATGCTCTAAAATAAGTTGCTTTTTTGGTTGCATTTGAAGAACAATAAACTGAATGCATCTGTTAGTAACTCATAAACATTAATGTAAGTGTTCTATATGACTGTAGCAAGAGTTAACAAAACTCTGGGTTGAAATTTGACAGCAAAAGCAAACAAACATGGCTGAACATCAAGCATTCAAAAAATTAAAGAAAAAAAAAGTTACCAACACCCCATTCACTGATTTAATGCACCACTCAGAGAGCCTGTTAAATGACACAAATCAAACCCAGTCAACTGGATCACTGCAGGTGCACGGTGGTCGGGCTAAACGCTAAATGCTGAAGTGCTCAGAAAGTGCACAGGCATATTGGAAATGCAGGGGCATCTTTTTGGCTCAAAATATTTGAAAAAAGTAGAGTGTAGAGTCGGGCATAGAGGCTAAAGGGTCTTTTTTTCTAGTATGATCTGAGAATGTTCAAGCCAAGATGTAGAACTGTTGGTTGAGGACTTTACAGTGTGCTGGTTTCACAGAATTATGTTCAGACAGGTGAGTTGTTGCAGACAAGGTTGTCAACATTAACTGTGCTGCCTAGCAACACAGAGTTTTGTGCATGCTCTATGCCAGTCTCTTTGCTTTAATACATATGTTTGTGATTGCAGAGTTTATGTTATTTATACATCTGTATGTTGTCTGGTTTTGGTAATGATTTATGTTTGTGTTTAAGTGGCAACTATTTCATTTCTGTAGCCTAATTTTGCTTGTTGCACCAACCAGTGTCACTGTAGCTTCTTTTATTTATTGTTAGTCGCTGGTGTTTATTTTTCTGAGCTTTGTCTCTGTTCTGGCTAATTCTAATGCGGCTGTGCAGAGGAGGGCCGTTTTATATTTATATCAGATTATCAGTGGTATGCACAGGCCGTAAAATCTGTCTATAAAAATGGAATTTTGGAATTTAATGTTGGGTTGGACATAAGGGCTAAGTGGTGTGATGTTCCACCAGCATTGTTGAATTGATATTTAATACAATTGTAGCCTTAATATGTTCTTTAATTACAGAAAATTCTTACATTTTTATGCAAATTGAGCCTGCCTGGTGTGAAAAACAAGTCCAAACATTAGCCACGTCTGCAGTGAATTTGAAAAACACACTGAGCTGAAGCATCCCACCAGTCTTAGGGCATATCTGCTAGTGAATGATGATCCCAAGAAATCATTAACAACAGCTGCAAAGTTGGTCTACTTTCATCAAAACAAACAGAAGAAATAGATGGCAATTAGTACTTTCCTAGGACTGTGAAAAGTCAAAATTCAGAGTTGTGCACTCTGAATGTAATGATGTCTGTTTTGAAAGTTAAACATTATTTTTTTCCTCATGGTGGCTGTTATTATTTTTAAATGATTTATGTCACAGTACAAAGTGTTAATGCTGAAAACATTCCAGACAATTATCAACTCTTGAAGGACATAAAGGAAGTCTTTGTATCCAAAGAGCATTTAGCATAGACAGTTACAATGAGGGTGTGGAGGCCCTTCCTTTCAGAGGAGGATATGTGGATGTGTGTGTGAATATGTTTTTGTTGGTTTATATGTGTTTTAGGGGGCTGCATCTAGGGAGCAGTGCTGCTTTGTGGTAGATGAGAATAAAACAGAGAATGAAGGCAGCTAACACGCTGACGTCCATCGTGGACAAGCATTTGGAAGTACCACACACACACACACACACACACACACTGGGGAAAGCATATGTGCAAAAAAAAAAAAAGAAAAGGAAAAACATTCATACACTTTTGCAAACTTGGATATAAGCCCATAGAAAGGCATCTTAAATGCAGACTTACACAAAAAAAATGTGCAGAGACTTATTAACAGACATGCTGGAACACAATTGAGGGGCAGCCAAGATAAAGACTGAGGAGACTAAGACATAGTTTTGTTTGCACTCCCCATGTGTATTCAGCATAGAGAAAGTGTGTTGTCCGTCTTTACTTAAGGCTCTGGTCTTTATGAACTTTTTCACAACTCTAGGCATGTATTATTGTGTGTTTATTATGTGCATATAAACGTTTAAGTTACATTATTTGATCATCAGTATCTGTGATGCATGTTTTTGTGATCACTGTTACATACACATATAGGGTTTAAATACAGACTTGAAACATAAATCTACGGCTACAACCCACAGTCCAAACTTAATTTCAGAGTAGAGAGAAATTTCTGATACATTTACACACACTTATATAATTCATACGAAACACAGTAATACATGAATAACTCTGATATATGTGTTAACTTGTGAATAAGTACATGCAAAACAAGAGCACTGAACAAATACAGACAAACACACTCACACTTTCTCTGAACTGAAGACATGCAAACAGAGAGACTACAGAACCATCTCTCAGTCTTCTTAGCCTTTATCTTAGCTGCCCCTCAGCTATTGCACACAAACACACACGTTCTTTTTCTCTCTCTCACTGACACACACACACACACACACACACACACACACACACACACACACACACACTATCCACAGCAAGCACATCCAAGATGTTGTATGGATTTCAGCAACTTTAAACAAGCAGCTGGACTGAGCCTAAGCAAGGATACAATAGAGTCCACTTTGTGTTTGTGTGTGTGCATGTGTTTACTGCTCACCCATGATGCACACACCAGCTTTTAGCAAACATACACACCAAGCCAGCAAACACACGCACACACAGACACATATGCACACGTCTGGTCCTGGCAAACTACCAACCCTGAGCAGATTACTGACCCTCAATCAATATCCACATCCACCAGAGGCTGATTAAACACAACAGAACAAGAGCAGGGGGGGGGGAGAGAGAGAGAGAGAGAGAGAGAGAGAGAGAGAGATGACATGTACTTAACTTTAAAAAGGATTTACATTTTTCAGTATTGAGTTAAAGAGGATTGTGTTTTACTGTTCAGTGTATGTATTTAAGCTATATACTTAGAGAAAGATGTATTGTACAAATTGTTTGTTGTCTTCTGAAATGTTCATGTGTGTTTTTCTTCAAGCCTTTTAAAATAGTTACTGAATCCCAAGAAATGACTATATGCTACAAATCACACTCATACAGAAAAGCTGCATCAGATTTTTCCTTCCTTTTTTCTCGTACCCCCCAGCTTCCTCCCCCCCGCCC
>JAPZDY010000025.1:23169511-23195294 GCA_029783645.1 Ctenochaetus hawaiiensis
AGGTGTGTGTATACGTGTGCTTTTCTCAGTGCATTCCCGTGTCTTTCTGTATGTGTGTGTGTGTGTGTTTCACTCTGTATGTACGGTCTATTCTGTGTGTCTTTGATCAGATATGAAATATTCAGAAATGCTGCTGTAATTTGATGAAAGTCAGATAGCCCTCAAACAGGAAACAGAGGTCAGCACTTTTGGCAGCTCTTAAAAGGCCCTCAGTAACCAGCTTTAGAAAATGTAAATTGCAAACCCAATAGGTGGAAGTAACAACAGGAGATTCAAACATGCACTGACCTGCTGTATGAACTCCAGCCCGTGCAGCGCGGCCAGAGCTCTGGCGGCTGTGACGCCTCCATCCATTTGCACAGCATAGAAGACGTGGGGGTTGGTCCCACGATGCCCCTCTGTGGTCACTAGTTTCCTCTGCAGCAGGCAGCCAAACACCAGCACAACTGCACTGAACATGGTGCCTTCAAAAAAAAAAAGATAAATGAGAAAAGCGCTTTAAAATAGTTGAAAGAAACGAATCTACAAAACTTTTTACAAATTCAGCTCAATTATGTGTGCCTTAGGACACTGAGTCAGTCTTAGCCTATATTGCTGCTTTACATCATGATGTGTAAGTGTGTTTCTGTGAGTAAAACAAATGAGGTGCACAAATGAAAGCTTTCAGTGATACTAATGCAAATAAGCTTCACACAGATCAGAAAAGCATTGTAAGGCTGCAGCTGCTGATGATTTAATTTAATACTTAATTTGCTGGTTATTTTCCTTACTAATCACTTGTTTAGCCGATAAAAGTCAGAAAATGGTGAAAAAGGCTAAATGTTACATTCAAATAGCCTGTTTCATCAAATCAACAGTTTCAAACCTAGAGATATTACATTTACCACTATCAAGTATGACAAAGAAAAGAGTTAATTCCTCCAGTTTGGGAAGGAGCAACCTGTAAACACTTTGTTTGGAAAACAACAAGAACAATCAAAATCGTCGCCTATTAATAGCATAGCTCTATATGTCAGACCTCATTTTCCTTTCATAAACTGATAGGCAACCATTTTCAGTATCCTTCTGAATATGCTCGATATCACAATCACATCTAAAAGCTGACATTAGAAATATATTAGAAAAACACAAACACCTACAGTCTTAAATATTACCATAACACTCCAAATACCATCAAACCACACAAATGAGTTTATAGAGTGTGGGATTCAGCATCTCAGCGCAAACTATTGAACATTGGCAATTGTGAAACAATTTGCCCACAGCCACCTCCTCTGTACTTTTGCATGAAATCCACAGCGGCTGCCACCTACAGCATGTGAACCACCCACCTGTAGCCACAGAGAGTGAAACGTCCAGGAGAAATCTTTCACCCAGTGCGATGAAAGCTAGAACTCTGGCATCGGGGGCCCCAAGCGAGACAACACGCTCTCTCCAGTTCCCAACCCACACGTTTAATCTCCTGGCCTTGATGCAAATGCTTCTGAGAGCAGAAAAACAGCGGCGCTCTCATTGTGTGAACTAACTTCCCTCTTTAAGCAAAACAGGAACTTTATCAGTCTCTTCTTTATGCGTGCACTTTCCTGTGAACCATGATGGAACAAAAAGTTGACACCTCACTCTTCTCAGTATCTGCTCAACAAGTATAACAGCCAGTGCACTGTTAGGAAAATGCTCCCACTCCTTAACATCAAGCTATGCAACTAACTGTTGATCCTTAAAGTTTGTCAATACTGTACATACATTAGTTTGTAATGTAACTTGTAGCAGTTTTGCAAATTGTTATATTCGGCCAGCTGTTTCCCACATTAGTGTCTGAACGTGTTGCTTACTCACATACATAAAAATTAAAAGGCTTAATTGAACTGAGGCTGCAACTATTAGTTTAATAATCTATTAGTCCATTGCAACTATGCTGATTGTCCTGTTTTAAGTCATATTTTTTAGCCAAATGTGTTCTGAGGTTCCAACCTCATAAATATGATTATTTGGTGTTTTTGTGCCATTCCTCAATGATATTGAACTAAACATTTTAGCTTTTATTACAGTTGTTTGGACAAGACAAGCACTCTGAAAATGATGATTTGGGCAGAAATTTTGGATGTGCACATTTACTTTTTGGTGTCATTTTAAGGACCACACCATAAATATATATCTCAGAAACAATCAACAGACAAAATAATAACCAAAATAACTGTTAGTTTTAGCTCTACTTTTAATCATTGGGTTATCTCTTATCTGTAATCTCTGCTCTTTTCCATTTAATGTGTCCATTTTAATCCAAAAATAGAGTTAAACTCCAAACTAGGAGATTAAGATCTCTCACTCCCTATATAATTCTGTTTGTATGTTTATCTGACTTCCCTTCAAAAGCCAAGTGCCTCCTCCTGCAGCATTTTCGCCCCAAACAACAAACAGTGCAGCTGACCACCGTTTAAAGTCTACAGCATCATTCAGCTCCAATCTCTCAAGCCACTGATTGAAATCGATAACCTCACTTGGGGCTCGGGCCCCAGTCAATCCCACTGAGGTGCAGTGCTGGCAGCGAACACCCCACCCAGCGAGGAGCGGGCCTCGGGCAGAGATGAAGTAGACAGGGAGAGAGGGAGGGAGAAAAGGGGAGCACATAAGGCTGGAGTACAGGAGAGCCACATTGAACAGTGTCAGGGCCTCGGGGCCTACTGGGACGCTGATAAAGTACCTGGACATTTTTATAGACAAACTACTTATTTCCGTCCTCATATCGCTTGGGAAGACTGATAACTTTATATTCCTCTCAGGCAACGGAATGAAAGGAAAGAGGGGGGGCTTTCAGGAGTTTAATTGATCAAACTGTAGCCACAAGGGTTTTTTTTCTGGAGATAAAAGGGACTAGCACTCTCTCCTGTACAATACAGAGATCTTTTAGAAAGCGGACCCAATGAAAAAAGAGAATATAACTCATTATGCAAAGTCATTACAGGCCTGTGACTATGTGCCTTAAAGAGGGGGAGTTAATGGTGGAATTGTATCGTTCAGGATTTTCAGAGGTCAAACTACCGGTCATAGGATAACATTATTTTACAATGTCCAGATTATTACTCAAACTAAACTTAAAGATGGCTGTTCTGAAGTCAAACTAAAATACCAAGGCTGTCTGACAACAGTAAAATATAATTTTATTACTGCTCACAAGGCAATTTGGAAGGGCAAGGGGGCAAGTTGAAGAGATCCTGGAAATGAATAGAACTTTGTTGTCTTAACAGAGCGGATAATCTGTCTTTGTTTCACCACTCAAGACAATAAACAACAAAAACAAGATCTCTTTACTGTTTTTATTGTGTTTACTGTCAGTAAACATAATTACTGCAATACACAGTCACACAAAAATGTCTATGCAATAGTTTAAACAAGTAATTGAAATTTCCAGACAAGTAGATATTTTGTGCTGTTTAATTATATTGTTTTTGATGGATCTTTTTGTTTACTAAAAGCGTTTTATAGCACTATCCAGAGGGCATTTACTCAAGGATGCTCAGTGTCAGTAATAACATACCAAGATTTTCTGTGCAGTAATACTTCATGATGCAAGTCACAATGTCCATCAGTACCCATAATTTTTTCAGCTGTTCTAGCAGCTCTGGCAAAATAGTTTTTGTTTGCAACAGTCAAGACGAACATACAACATAGAGAGATATTGGAGAAGTGCTCTTTAGCAAGGTACCAATGCTGCATCCATGCCATAATGTTCTGATATATAACAACCAGCCCAGTCAAAAAACAGGTCATATCAGACTCATAGTTGTAACAGAGGGTTGGAGAAATTAATAATATGTGACAAAGGCGACATTTCTCCTTTAGTGAGAAGAAGCACGAAAGATAAATCGCTGGCTGTTACATCTAACTAAGCCCAGTATGAACATTAATAGAACCAATGCATCTAATTTTTGTCTTTATTTGTTTTTTCCTGTTACCTTTTTTTGAGCAAATGCAGCTAATTTCAGCTTCAGTTGGTGCGACTGGTTAGCAGAGCAGGGAACCATCTTGAAATAAAGCATGAACACTCTCAGGTTATTTTAAGCTAGGTTTTCCTGCATTTTATATTGAATGAACAGTGCAGAAATGCAGCACAAACCCCTACAAGCAGCTATTCTGTAGCTGACTATAGCCCTCTCATGGGTCCGAGGTGAGGGAACAAAGTAAAGTAACACTTACATAGGTGCTGGAAGAACAGATCAGACCACCACTTGTGGCTGTATAGGCGCAAAGATGTCAGACTGTGAATATAAGCTATGTTACATCTTTAAGGGCAAGATAAATGTTACCTGTATGAGGCTGAATATTTGGAGTTTGTCAATCTGACCAAATGGGCCTGTGCATCAGTTCATCATGCATCAGTTGCATCATCTTATTGAATATAACTTGTAGCAATGGGGAGACTGAGGTCATCCAGTGAGGATATGGAGGAAACTACACCAGCACTCACTAGTGTAGTTCTGTAAAGAAAGTTAGTTGTAGCAAAGCAGAATTGTGTTTGAGTGCCAGTGTTTTCAGGTGAGTGGTTAGCCACACATTGTAACTAATGTTACAGACATTGGAAAATATATGGACTCGTCCATCTTATACAGAAATGTTCTTGATTTGGTTTAATAATATAGAAGCTTATTTAAACTTCTTTTAATCATGAAATCAACTACATTATTTTTGACTTGACTCATTGTGTAACAAGTTCAACATTTTGACAGTTTTTATACTCTACAGAAGGTATTTTTAATAATATTAACTCTGGTTGCATTTCATTTAGGTGTATCAGGCCCTGTTTTTGCTTGCACTTGTGTGGGTGTATGTTTTTAATTAATTCATTTAATACCGGGAAATTTTTTCAAGAGATGTTGCCTCTGCAGCAGGCAGTCTGTACTTACCCATATGTTGGCCACAATATTATTGTACATGTAGCTCCTAAAGTCTATCAAGAATACCCAAAGGGCTAACAAGTCATTACAACACCATCTTAGCCTGATATAGACCCCTGCATCCATTATAGGCATTAAAACCTTACATACTTTAACGATAAAGCATTAGAATAAGATGAATTACAAAGTGAGACAGAGAATAGTCTAAATCTAGTTTCTAATCATCGAATCGTCCTGTCTGTTTAGTTTAGATTTTCACTGACCAAAAAAAATCCAACCTTGTCCAGTTTATCAAAACCTGGAAGCCAGGCTACATCTGAGAGCAAGGGGAGGCGGGGTGAGACAGGTTCAAATCTCACTCCCTCCATGTACTACAGTGCCCAGAAAGGATCGATTGGGTTTGTAGCGTAGGAACAGAAGTAAAGCATTTACCTTTCTAGTCCTGGCGACAGACCCTTCACACAGACAGCCTGCCTCCTGTTGCAAGCAAAGCGGGAGGGCGATGCAGTGCAAAGACAAAAATCTCCCGACGCGTCCATTTTTATTGCATTCACTGACGTCTGGTAATAAAACGTGCAGACTAGGGCATGCAAAACACAGCGTCTACTGTGCATCTCCTCACTTAACACGTCAAACGTGCAGGAATAACGGAGTGTAAGTCGACAAAACGAGCACATCCACGGCGTGTGGCGGAAGGGGGGATTTTGTAAAGATGTGAGAATGCATTAGAATGCAAGAAATGGTGTGATGGCGAGAGGGACTGTTGGGAGAGACAGATCTGCATATGGAAATTAGGGTTAGGGTGGATAAAAATCTGGTTGAACTGTAGCGTTATTTTGTACTGATTTGGACGGGACCCTCAACAAGAAGTCACTTTGACAATTTCCCGAAAGAAGATGTGAAGCAGAAGATTTTACACAGTGAATAGATGCCGCTTTAGTAGTCCCAGAGGTTTGGTCTTATGCAAATAAAATGTTTCTATTGTAACAACATTACTTTATTCTTGTGACCAGTGTACGTGGTGTGTGTTTTTTAAAATGCATTTATAGTTTTGGCGTAGGTTTAGCTAGGACTAGAACTCAACATTAGACCAAAATACTCCTCTAACCTTGTTAAAATAAATAACATGAAATCCCGTGGAGTTTAACAGAGCACAATGGTCTCAGTGCTACAGAGGATATGATTTGCTCTTTAACGAACGTCTCGTGGGGTTTAGACGTTGAAACAAGAATAAAAACAATTAAAATAAATTGGGAAAGCGACCAAGTCTTCCTGTCCAAAGGAAAAAATGCAACGCAGGAAAACATTTCAGTGACTCATCTTGATGTCTGTGGAGTGATACAATAAGACCACGCCCACTGTGAAACTTCGAACCAATCATTAACCGCGAGGTAAGGGTGCGCATGCGTACTGTGGACGCGCGGGATAGAGTGAAACCCAAACAACGGAATAATGACAGCGTTGTAATTATCATACTTTGCTTTAAATATATGGATAACTGTACCACATAACAAGCAAAAAGACGAGGTTTGCGGATGTTCTAATAACGGTTATGTGTCTGGAGTCGTTAATGCACTTAGTTTCCTTCTCAGACGTCTTGCAATTTTTGTTTACAGACGGCAACTGTGCTAACAGAAGGAAGGCAGACAAGTTGGTCATTTTAGCTAACGTTAACTTTACTAAAGAGTTTACTTTGGCTAAAACTAAACAATGACGGTGTAACTTTATTGACAACACGCTAATGTAGAGAGGAGTAGTGTCTTTAAAACTACTGCAGGTAGTTTTACACCATCGTGTACCGTAGGTTGCATTGCAAGGTAGATTGCTATGTTAAGTTTATGAACATGACTGACTAGTTTTTTGAGACAAGGCAAAACAGTTTGCTTTCTAGTTTAACGTGATGTAAGTGGAACATCATATATGTCAGACTGAATGACGGCAGCTTCCGATCAATAACCAGTTACACAGTTCTCCTGTGTAACTCTTTTTGTGGTTTTAATTGTAATGTTTAGTTCTGCAACGTGTAACATAACTTGTGTATAATATTGCCAATTTAAATTTTATTACTTTATATTACTCTGCAAATATGGATATGCTTATGCTTATATGTAATCTGTTTTATATGATAACTTCTTCTCCAGACAAGTATGTGAATATTTGATACTTTTGTCTGCATATGTCGTGTCTGCTTTGAGTAACAATCTTGTGATGTCTCAACAGCAACAGCCAGCATGGCAGACGACTTCAGCCAATCCCTCACTCCACCAGTGTCTCCCTTTGCAGCGGACAGTCTGTGTGAGTTGATTGCAGCCCGACCGCCATGTTTCTGCTGCTCTGAAACAAAGGAGGACCCTACTGGAGCACTGAGCACAGAGGGATATGTTAGCAGAGGCTCCTTGAAACGGTACTGTCAGTTCACTATTATTACAAAAAAAAAGTTTCCTCTTGTAGGTCAACAGTTTTCACTCTATGCATTGTGTCCCAGAGAAAAAGAAAAAAGCCAATGTAAACTGTTGAAAGCAACATCGGACTTGTCCCAGGTAACTGGGCATTTTTCTGGAAACACACATTACTGTTGATTTTTCTTCCTTCCAAAGGTCAGTTTTTGATGCTTTGAGCACAACAGCTGATATCCTTGTCACTTCCATTGTAAGTGGGTTGCAGCTGGAGCCTCAGTGGCAGAAAAACCTTTCTATATTAAGTCCTAACTGATGATAGCTCCGTCCACTGTGTAGGCTGCTGTTGCGTCTCGACCCAGCTCCTGCAGAGTATGAAAGTGACACTGTGGAGATCTTTGGCTTCCCTTGGGTTACAGAGATGGCTCTGGTGGAATCTACAAAGCTGCTCTTTGGTTTGTTCAGGTAAGCTAAGAAGAAAAACAGATACCACAATTTTGCCTTCAAAAAAGACACAATTTTAGTGCTAATTTATGTTGCTGCAGTCACCCTGATCTAAATTTCCTTTACAGTGGCAGCAAAAGCATAGGCTTAGAATCTATTCTAAATAAAGTATTTTCCTGAAGAACTGTTTTGTTGTAAAAGACTTTTCACAATGATTTATAAATACATAATACATGTTACTGGTCTAAACTAGTCTTTGTCTGTTTCAGACAAAAGATTTACAAGCTGGAGACCTTGGTACAGTCCAGCTCACATGACTTTGGTAAGCTTGTGCAATATGTAATCCACAGTACAGCTAAAAGTTAGACTTTTATTTCCCTCGACAAAAAGCAGATAGGATTTTTTCATTGGATTGTCGATTATTGCAGAAAATAACCTCTGTGGCAAACAGAAGTCTAATATTTTTACACATTTTGCTCACAAGATGATCTTCACACATAAATGTATTGGTCAAAAATGAAAGGCTAAGGTTAGGCTATAAACAAATTACAGTATGTTCACATGCTACACATCGCTTAGCTTCCTACAACATTATACTATCTACACAAATAACTTGATAAGTCTAATAGTTGTAAGTTTGAGTATAAGTTTAGGTATAAAGGTGGTCTAGCAAGTTGATTAGTCACCACATTCAGCACAACGATGTTCAATGTCCCTGTCAACCTTTGCAGTGAGGTACAGTATTTTCTGATGTATTTTATGCTATACAACAAAATGAAAAAGTGTCTTATTTCTGGCATCGAACAAGAAAACCTTTTCAAAAAATAATTAACCCAAAAATCTTTTGAGAAGTTGAGTTAGTATCTCAAAAAGGCGAAACCATCACAGTAGAAATGTGTGTTGATCCCAAGATCTTTGCTGCAAAGATTGCTTTGCACAAGGCTAGACAGAAAAAAAAACTCCAGAAGAATAGGAAGAAATGATAAAGATATGTGTTCGATAGTGTGCTTCGCTGCTCTGTGTTCACTGATTAATCAACTGTGACTAACTGTTTCAATAAATAAGTTTGCCATAAAAAGATTGTTTTGCTCTATTCCGGGGTTTGAGTCATGTTTTATATTTGATTCAGTGGGCATGTTTACATAAGATTTAGAAAACTCCATGTCCCTAATGTGTTGTAGGTCAAGCAGGCAACCTTCACTATGAAGCAGAGGATCTCAGACAGCAGTGTGTTTCTTTTCTCCAGTATGTCAAAGTCTTCTTGCACAGGTAAATATATTTAAATTCAACACCGGAATTAACATATTTTTTCTTTATGCCACAATGTCCTGTGTTGATCTGCTTTTACAGCATTTGTTTGTGTTTTTACATCTGTTTAGATACCTGGAACCTTCCTTCTCCCTGGATGCTGGTCACTCACACCCCTATGAGAAGCTGGAGGCTCAGCTTCCCTCAGCTCTCTTGGAGGAGCTGTTTGGCATCACTCTCCTCATAGGGAGACTCATAGACCTGCCAGCCAACGTTCAGAGTGCCTTCACTATATCAAACCAGGGAAAGGTGAGTGCGATAAACAGGGTTAATAGATGCCTTTGAAACAGGTTTGTATAAAAGTGTGGCTGCTTTAAGTGTAATCAGGCTTTTCAGAGCAAAATAAATAATATGAACTGCCATGAGGAATGACTTGTATGACCTCAGATATTCATAACGCCCTCACACAAAACCTCTTAATAAAACTTGAGAAAAGTATAACTGGTTGATTTTTTTTCTATTGACAGTGAACCCTATGCTCTTTATTCCTCCCACAGATTTTTCCTCCCTCTTGGCATCTTTTACACCTTCATCTTGACATCCACTGGTCCATCTTGGAGATCCTTCACCTTCTTGGTCAAAAAATGCAAGGTATGTGTCTGATCCTTGAAACAGAATGCTTAGACATGAAAATGAAAACTGAATATGCTAAAATCTGAGCTGTGACTTGTGTTATGTTGTTGTCTAGAGATACACTTGACTGTAGTGTTGGGGTCCAATCCATTGTAAACACCGTATTGTTAGAGGAAAACTCCATAATGTGGAATGGTACAGATTCTGCTATAGAGACGACATATTCTCTCCTCATACAAGACGGAGTAAAGAATTAGATGCTGGCCAGCATGTGACATCTAACAGTCAGCACAGTGGGCAACAATCCTCTGACTTGCAGCTCATAGTGAGTCATTATCATGGAAACAGGCTCTGAATTTTACCGATTCTTCTCTGCAGGCCAGGTGGTGTACGCCCACCAGTTTGTGAACCTGACGGGAGAGAACCTAACTGATACCAGTCTGTTTGAAGAGCACCTGTGCAGTCTGCTGTGTGACCTGACTGGTCTGGCCATAGGCAAATACAGCAAGGTGGGTGGCTGGCCTCAACTCATTACATCAAACTGTTGGGATATGCCAGTGGTGTTTCTGGGTTATTTTTTAGCTGTAAAAACATGGAGTCCTGAGGTTAAATATGTTCTTTCTTACATTTAGTACTCAGATGATAGAAATGATTGGAATATGAAGTAGTCATCTTAGAATATTATCTTTCTTCTGGTGGCAAAGCCTCGAAATCAGACCTGCATTTGAGAGCTCTTTATGTTAAATGGAAACTGTATTATTGTAGGTGAGGCCTACAGAGGCACTGAGCAGCCAACACTACCTTTGCTCCTGCACCAAAGAGCTGTGGGTCCTGCTCATGCACCTTCTGGAATATAGGAACAAAGTGTTGCACACACAGGTAACACAAATACACACAGGTTCACACCCAAACAATGAGCTATGACTGTCCATGTTAAATTAACCAAAATGTGTTTCTTTTTAGTCTTTCTGGAGCTACATGAACTTGTTGTTGAGGCCTCTAGTTTCAGGAAAGCCAGCAGCCGAGCAGTTCAGTGGTCTCCCACGACACTGTAAGGACCCTCTGGGATTCACATGGTGGCTAGTCACTCATTTGGCGATGTTAGGCCAATACAGTCGGAACGGCACATTGCAGAACGAGGTAAGAGAATGAGAAACACAACAGCCTGAGCAAAGTGCTTCACAGGGTTACAACAGGGTAATTCTAAGATAATGTTGAATTTGAATTGTTTAAATGGCTTTTTATTTAACCAAAATTAATGTATGTGATATCAAATTTATCTAAAATGCATGTTAGCCAGTCTAAATCATCCAGGTAGTGCAATGTAAAGACACAAGCTGAAGATTTTAAGACCTTATGCCTCTCATCCAAGATGGTTCTGTAGTTCTCATGTAAGTCTTGAGAATTAATTTGTCTTGGCAGCTATAAAAAACTGCTGCCAAAACTAGATGTGTCAGAGGAAAAGAGAATAATTAAATAGGGATTTTTATTAAAACACAGCTGAGACTGTTGACAGAGTCTTTGCATTGTCTAGAGAAGGTATTCTCATTGCAGACTATGTCTACTTTAGTGTTAAATACGTATTCAAATGAGTAAGTAAATTATCTAAATATTATTCGAGTGACATACTGACTTTTCACTGGTTACTCCCATTTTTTCAGTAATATTTTAAATATATTAATTTTCTTGACTTTTTTTAATAAAATGTATCATCTTATTTTGTCTGACAGAAACATCTGGGGGATAATTGGACTTTTGTAGAGGAGCTGCTCAAGTTAACCTGTAACCCCAAGGTCAGCGCTGCTTTTAGTTTGTGGTTACACAATGATACATTGGATTTTTTTAAATTAAACAGTGTGTTTCTCTGTTGTGTGTATGTGTGATAATAGGGATGTCTAGCTGAGGAGCAGGTCAGGATGCATGTGCACTGCTGTCTCAGTCTCTGTCTGCTGTGGGAGCCGAGCACCAGTGCCGTCTCCATCCTCTGGGAGTATTACAGCAAGAATCTGGTGAATACAAACCTTCAGAGGAAACAAAGAAGGAAATGACATGCTGTGGTCACTGATGCTTTAATACGGATTATAAAAGTAGCTCAGACTTGATACATTGCCTCATTTAAAGCATATCTATTACAGTTAGACCGCCTTGCTTTCAAAATGAACATAAATAAACCTTACTGCAGCTTCTTGAGGTATTTCATATTCTTAAATTTCTTTGTCTGAAAGTTTTGCCTTAGTTTTAATGCTGTCAGGTGAGAGATTAACAGGTTATTGCAAATCTGTGATCTTTTAGATACGTGTTGCATCTTATTTACAACATCTAATTTTTTTCATGTTAAAACTGTTTCTGTAACTGGTCATACAGCAATAGAGGCAAATCAGTCATCATTTACATCATTGTCTATCACCTCAGTTACATTATCTTATGTCTCTCCCTCTCAGAGTGCTTTATTCGCTGTGCCCTGGCTCGGGGTGGCTGGTGTGGGCACTTTGTACAAGACGCCCCTGGCTCTGTTGGAGCAGGCCCGCAGCTGCTGCTCTCCCTCTCACCTCCACTCTCCAGGACACACCCAGCTTTACCGCTCAGCCAACTCTTTCCACATCTTTCTTCGAGTGCTGGCCCTGTGCCTCAGCCAGGACAGGGCTGGTGGAGTCCCACAGAGACAGATCAAAGGAAGGTAGGGATGGATAAAAGGCTGGGAGGCTTTTCGCTTCTCGCTCCTTCACATTCACTTCCACCATGAAAAGCAGGTCTCACGGCTAGGCGGTTGACTCAACACCATATAATATATAGGTTTTTGGAGGACGGGAAGATAAAAGGGAAAACATGGAGAGAAAGCTGTGAGAAATGATTACTAATCAGGACTAGGCTTTGTAGGATTCCTCTTTCCCCTTGATCTTTTAATGTGTGATGTGTTTAGCCTGCTGTTTGGATTTGTGTGTGTGTATGTGTAGGTGCATACTTGCATGAATACACAAACAACATGTGTGTTTGCACACTAACATGCATTTCAGTCTTGTTTGTGTGTGTGCCAGGTGCACCACAGTCTCCCAGTGCGTCTTTGATATTTACTCAGGCCCCCCAGTGGAGCAGGTGTCTCAGGAGTCAACCACCTGCTCTTCAGCACAGACCAGAGCCAAGGAGCCTCCTACGGATGCACACACACACACAAACGCACACACACTGCACCTGCTCCCTAGAGCAGTGACATGGTTTCAGAGTGTGTGAGGCCTTTTGGATAGAGTGAGAGTGTGTCTTTGTGAAGAAAAATAAAAAAGAAGAGAGGAAAGATCACAAGCTAATGTGAACATCACAACCGAGCGCTGGACCATCCGATATCCCAGGCCGGCCGGGCGCCAGAGACAGGCAGCCGTAGATAAATCCGCCTAATGACTTCCCTCTGTCTGGAATGTGCTCAGTAGCACTGCAGACATGGGGGCTAATTAGCTAACGAGCGTGGCAGTTAATTCGCCTTAACGAAGCTGTGTTGGTTTCCAACACGGATAGAGAAGGGAGCCTGGGTGCTGGGGAGTGGGGAGATGTGGGTGGTAGGCAGTCTGGCAACAGCCAGGCTGGGCTGGGACAGGTCCAGAAACCCCCCACCACCTCACCCCCTCCACCTCCCTCACCGCTGCCTCCTCCCCCTCAGGAGGCGTGAGGCGTGCCGACTGTATCGCTGCAACATTTCGGCAGCGTTCCTACTCCTGGCCGGGCTCTGCGGGACACCGGCGACAAGCATGTTGGTTTCCAATGCCGGGAGTTAGGAGCATCTGCTCGCCTCCGGAAAAAAAAAGAAAGCTGTCCGGAATAAACAAACAGACAGACAGGTTGGAGAACACAGAAAATCCCCACTGCTGCCTCCCAGCATGCCGCTTACTGTATATCCCTGTTACATATTACCCATTCATCTATTTAAATCTCCCTCCCCTCACACTTTTAACTGCAAGCTTGGCCACCTTCTCCTTTTCTGGTCTCCTGTGGGTGAAACTAAGCTGATTTTAGTGTTAACCTGTTTTTTTCTCACTTCCTCTGGCTTTGTTTTTGCACTCCTTTATATCAGTTATACTTCTGTACACCGAGTTTGTCTTGGGGTGCTCGCTGTTTGTGTTTTGACCCAAACAGCAGCTCTGCTCACCTGTGTGGGCTGCATATGTGTTTGGGAGGTGGGGTATAAAGGGTGGGGGGGGGACTCCAGCCTTCTGCTATTTTTTTTTTTTTTCTGCCAGGCGAGCAAACAGCAAGCTAGATGTGTGGCAAGGCATGTGTGTGTGTTGTTTTTATTGATCTCTCTCTGGTGTTGCAGTAAATTGGTTTGGCTGTAGAGAGAGGGACCAAGCGCCTACTGCTGTGTGTCTGAGTGTCTCTGACATTTAACATGATCTTTAAAGGCATTTCTCCACAGTGCCCGCAGGATCTAACAGCGTGCTGGGTGAGAGAACCACCCGGCACGCTGTTAGATCCTGCTTACTCCCTCTCTTGCTTTTTCTTTCTCACCCACATACACACACATACACACACATACGCACACACATGCACACTCACACACACAGGCCAGGCAGCCCAGCCTCTCCCCTGGAGCTGAGATGGTGATGGAGGCAGGTGGTGTGGTGCACAGTGGGGGTGGAAAGTTCAGTTAGTCAGCATTCAAAGTCAGGGGTTTCAGAAGAACAAATCATGTCTGAAGAGATGGTCAGTGCAAGTAAAAAAAAAAAAAAAATAGAATTGGATCATAAAAAAGCTATTTAACCATTTGTTGCCTCAGATTAAATCATATTGTAAACAGCAGACAGCGTGGTCTTGATCACGTCCTTGTCTCTGACTCATTTTTCCTCCAGCTGAACATTTATTTTGCCCTATTTTAAAAGAGTATGTCTTACTCTACCTCTCTTTTTTTCAGGATTTATTCCAAGTTCTCCTCCAAAAAGATGCAGGAGCTGTCAGAAACTGGTCTTATGAACTTTCTGCTGTTGTTCCTGGTGGTGGCCAGGCAGGTGGAGCTGGAGGATGTGGCCAGCAGAGCCTGTGAGCTGCTGGAGCTCCTTCCTTCTAACAGCCCCCCTGGGCACCGCACCCTGGTCTGGAGGGGACAGCTAGCACTGCTGCTGTTGTTCCAGGTTTGTCTATTAATCTGAAATTTAATCTGGAACTGTATTGTTCCAAGCGGATTATACAGGACAGGCTATTTGAATGTACAGAGTCAACCAGTTTAAGATATTTTGGCATTGTCTTATATTGTTTCAGGAGAGGGATCTGGATGTTGGAGCACAGGCCAGCTGGCTTGCCTCCTCCTTCAATGAGACAGCCAAAGAGTTCTACGATAAGACGACCGAGATCTCCCGCAAAATTGCCCTCTGGGGGCCCCTTGGCTCTTACTTGGAAGGTGTAGCTGAGGTGTTTGAGACTAGCACAAGTCTCAGCCTGTCTGAGGAAAAGCTACTGAACGAAGGGTTTGATTGGTTGTTGCCTGCCTGCCGTCAATCAGAGCTGAATTCGGCCCTTGGCTTCCTGCAGATTGTCCTCGCCCAGCTCAGGTGAGAAAGCAAGCAAAGATACTCACCAGCTGCTGAAATATCCCTTACTTTTTCTCAGTTTCTCTCATTCTTTCCTTTCACTGATAGCTGCTCCCTCACAGATAGTGGACACATTCAGACAAATGTTTTCTGGCCAAGGCCAAGTTAAGCTTTTATTAAAATCTGATAAGTAGCTACAGCAGCGGAGAGTGATCACTTCTGCTCTTCCCGGCCCAGCCCACAGTCCACTCACTTCTCATACTGACAATAGGCGGATTGTGCTGTCAGCAGGAATGAGTGTCTGTAAGGGACCCTGTGTTGCGTTGAGGCCCCCGTTAGTCTCAGTGGACCTAGTGGCCTCCATGTCACCCTCACCAGGTGCTGGTGGAGCTCTGAGTAGAGTTACAGGCCCAAGGGACCCTCCATGGACCCTCCTGTCGTTACAGGGACGGCGGCAGTGCTGTGGCCGTGTTGAGACACTATAGTCTGTAGGGCGTCAGGACGGGTTCAGCTGTAGGACACGGGTGTTTGTTACACAATCGACCCCAGCTGAAGGTCAGAAAGCCACAGCTGAAACAGTGTCTGTTTATGTGGGGAGGTAGAGGCAGGAACAGAAGGGACAGTAGATACAAATCAGGTGAGACTAGAAGGTCTGTGGTGTGATGTGTGATCTATCGCTGTAGATACTCTGTTCAGTATAGTGTTAAATAGTGCCACCTTGTTTGCCAAACCTGAAGTTTTTAATATCCTCTTTCATAATAAACTAGGCACATAACAAGTTTATAGCATCTAGTGCTTTGGATTCTGTAAATTACCTAAAGTGAATACATTTACACTTTTTAAATCCTCAATTACAAGGATATATAAGAAATAAAGTGAAAAAGTAAGCTTGTATGTACTCAGGTTTGCATTGTTAAAAAAACAGTGTAACAGAAACCAAGTGCTGCCTTCATTAAAAGTAAAATAAAGTGAGTTCCACAGCTGGGTATCATTGAGAATTTTAAAAGTGGTGCTGATATGGTTTTTTCTGCTCCAGTACCAGAACAGTACCAGTTTTTCTACAAACACTTATTTTTATCCAACAAAAGAAGCTGAAGTAACACATAAGTAGATGTAAAAATATACATTGTTTATTTTAGAATTTGCAAAATTACAAATAAACCTTGCTTTACAAATTTTTGTCGGCCACTGTTGGTGGCAGCAGAACAAGCTGTAAACACAAAGTTGCCACATCAGGAGCCATATAGGCAGTCAGACTTTAAAGTCTCAAACACAGAATTCACCCTCCTTTTTCCTCTCTTTCTATCTCCAGCAACTTCTGATGGCAATATTTGACTCTTTAGCCGCTAAATGCTCCTCTGTGTTCACCAGCTACTTGCTAACGTTGCCTGCCTCTGATGTGGTGCTAGCTTGGTAGCATACCATGAATTTCTCAAAGTTTATTTTATTGGAATAGGCTGCCATCAGCTTAACAATACATATAAGAGCATGGAGAGTGAACACCAGCAGTCCAGTTGTGGGCCATGAAACTAAAACAATGAGAATAAAGATGCTAAAATAGTCTATGGAGCCAAGTGATAATTATCTGAGGGTTCAGTGTCAACATTCCGCACTGCTCATGCTCACCTACACACCTGTCCACACACCTAAAGAGAAACCGTAATCTTTGTGTGCTTCTCTCCTGTTTCAGTGCTGGTCTTCCATAACATGATATCTTGTTAGCTTTGTTAATTCCCAGACTTACAATCTTAGATGTAGGGGTTGGAGGGCACACATTTGCACATTAATGGCCAAGGAGAGGGAAGAAGAGAACTCCCAGAGGCCCTCTGTGTTATGGCCCGGACCACACTGACCCATTTAACCAAATAAAAAAATACCATGCTCTCTCTTTCAAATCCATCCCGCCAAATTAAACATAATTCTTCAGCCTGGCAATTCTCTGTATCTCTTTGTGATTAATGCCTTTTCTGTGACACAATTAATGGGCAATTATGTAGCCTGGCAAATTTAGCCTGTGCATCATTATGTCTACTAAGAGCCGTGTGGAATCTGCACACATTAAGAGAATTATTTTGCCAATGGCTGAGGCAGCGGAGGGTCCGAACATTCACTCCTGATAGCTATCGCCATGGTGCTGAGGCAAGAAGCCAGTCCCAGGCATAATTCCTCAGTTTTATTCCTTCCCATGACCCTCTGCTGTGGGAGGGGTGGTGGTGTCAGTGGTTGATGAGGTGAGCTGGCATTGGCACACCATCTTGGATCCGTTTTTGGTACAAACAATTAATCCCCATCTCCCTGGCTCGAAAAAATACAAGGCCTCCCTATCAAGAATTTTCCTCTGTGAGCATTAAGACTTTTCGCTGGATATTCAGCTGTTCTTCCCAAAGTCAAGGATGACTGCTGTTTGGTTGCTTACAAGAAATTCTGTAACAGTTACACCTTTACTTTTTGAAAGAGAGGTATTGACAGTATTAAACAGAAAGTGGGCGTCAAGCAAGTTTGGCTTCGGCCTGTGTGTGTGTGTGTGTGTTTGTTTGTGTGTGTGTGTTTGATGTCTCTCTGTCATTATTAGGATCCTATATTTGATTGTATGTGTCTGTATATTGGATGCAGCTGGGGGAAGGGTTAAACGGGGTCCTTGATGGTGTGTGTGTGTGTGTGTGTGTTTGTGTGTACACATGGTAAGAAGCCGCAGTGAGGAGGATTAAGTGGGGTCTCTGACGATGTCTTGTACAATGAGGGTTGATGGGTGTGAAAGGCCCATTCCGCAGTAGTAACGAGGCTAATGAATTCAGACTCTAATCGATTGTCTCAGCTCTCTCTGGATTAGATGCAACCTTGCTGGAAGGGAAGGCACTGCCGAGGTGTGTGTGTGTGTGTGTGTGTGTGTGCACCATAGTATCAGACCAGAGTCTGAGGATGAGGATGGAATAGACGGGTGGGGGGGGGTTACCAGTTCCTCCGTCCTTTCCTCCTTCCTCAGCACACCTCAACCCCACTTCCCCACCCCCCCCATCCCCCCACCCGGGCGTGTGAGGGGGACAGGAGGATCATCTCCAGTCTAAATGAGATTACAGCTCCTTCAGCTGCTTATCTGGGCTAATGCCAGCCACCGTGGGGCTGCCGTAGCGACTGGGGCCAGGGCCAGGGATGAGCCAAAGTATAGTCTGTGTACAGGGGATCAGCATTAGGCTCCACTCTATGCCTATAATATCCTCCTCTCCTTCCCCACCTCTACCTCCACCCTGCTCTGCTCCACACTGCAGCGCACCGCCGCACCCAGTAATCCCCCAGGAGAGAAGAGAGGAAAAACACATGAAGGAGGAGTGAAAGACAGAAACGGGGGAGCAAAAGGATTTGAGAAAGTAGAGGGCGGAGTAGGAGGCTGTGGATGTTGTACACAAGAGGAAGCGCTGTGTCTGGAGTTTTGCATCAAATAGATTTGTTTATCTGTTTTCTTTGTGCATGCATGTCTGTGTCCTTCCAGACGGGTCCATCAGCGCAGTGTCCAGTCAGCACCTACCTTGGCTTGGGCTCCTGCTACCACCAGTGTGGGGAAGGAGCGCCACCTAGCGGTAGCAACAGCACTCTGGGCGCATTTCTTTCCCTTCCTGCGTAGCCTGCGCCTCTCTCAGACCCCTCCGGCACAGCTGGCAGATGCTGCTGCAGGTCAGTTACATCCACTGGGAGGAAAAGACACTGAGCAGAGAGAAGAGGAAGGGGCTGGAGGGAAGACAGGGTGAGGGGCAGCAGCAAAGAGATCTGGCCAGGAGTTCAAGCCAAATGGATTTGTGATGGTCAATAGTGATCATTTTGAGTTAATGAGAATAATATGTCAGAATAAATATGAATGTCAGTTTGGGAGAAAGCATCAGTAGTTTGGGCGGGTGATAAGATGATTTAGGGATGTAAAAATTGAGAGAGCACTTCAAAAACAAAACAAAAGTCAGGACATGTAGTCACATTTCTTTTGCTACACTTAAAGCATCTACGATATTGTAATTCAAACAAAATGAAAATGATTCTGTCTTCCTCAGGCTTCACCCTGTTGGCTTTCGATCTGCCCAGCTCTGCCCCCCAGGAGCTTCAGCCCAACCCAGTCCAATCCATCATGCAGTGCTTCGGCTGGGACGACATGGTTCACCCACTTCTGGTGACTCGCTACCTTCCCCATCTGCTCCAAAACAGGTACGGTTAAGCTGACAAGTACCCCTCATCACATGACTCCTGATGGGGGGGCAGGGCAGTCAGACAGGGATGGTGTACTCTTCCAGACATGTCATCTATCAAAGTTTATAATTGTTTCTCAACAAATCCTACAGGTATACATGGAATAAATAAACTAGACTGTGAGCATCCTTGGCATTATCAAAATAGATTTTAATGAGGACATATCCCCCATGCCTCTAAACAGAATACAAAATGTAATGCATCTGCAAAATTACACTCAAGGGTAGAAAACAACAAAACTGTTTCACCCTCAGAGGTCCTCTTCAGACGATGCCCAATGATATTAAGGTGCTATAAAGCCAAAACAAGGACACTCTTCTCACTTATTGCTCAGAAGTGCCAGCCTACCAAGCTTCTATTCACTACTGTTTGAGCTGTTAGCAGTTTGCATTTCAAAAATTAATTGTTTGATTCCTATTAAATTTTATTAAACTACCCCACCAAAACAGCAATGTCTGATAGGAAGAAATGGTTATGCGTGTTTTAGAGACAAGTTGTTTTCAATATTAATACATTTTTCAGGACTGTGATTTATTATTTTATTTAATTTGTTTGGATAAATATTAATGACTTAGTATAAACATTCTTTTGTCGTGAGAGAAAAAATATGAACACTTAAGATGGCACATAACTCTTAATATAAGTTTTAACTAAGACATTTATGTCAAGTGTGTTTTTTAGATAAACTTACAGCAAAGTTGCCACTCACATGTTGGATGTTTTACATTTCTTCATGTCTTCGTCAACAGTAAAGACCAGTTAATCCCATATTTTTACTACAAACTGAACATTTATGTGAAATGGTTCTCTGTTTCTCTGTTTCTGTGTTTCCCAGTGAGCTGGTATCTTCACTTAGCAGAGACTCTGCTGCCATTGCATCCAGTTCGGCTCAGAGTCTGTCAGTGAGGGCCTGGTTCCGCTGCGTTCTGCAGCAGCACCTTCACAAGAACCCAGATGGATCTGACAGCAGAGCAGGTAACACCACTGAGTCTATAATGTGATGTATAAATAAAAACCAAGCAAAATTTACTCAAATATGTGTTTGTGTTTCTGACATAACATGGAGTTCAGAGAGGTTGGAGAATTTGATCAACCGCATGTAGTGTATCAGGAAATTTTGCAAATTACATGAACTCTTTCCCTCAAATCAATATAATTTACTACCAGTTTTACACATTCAATGTGTTTTTTTTATAATTGAAGGAGATGGTAGCCCAGGTATTCAGAGTACAGTTCCTACCACCTTAATACCATTTCTTGGTCTCCTTTAAACAAAAACAGAATACATGTGCCGTTCATGTGCATATGATGAGTCCATTTTTGCACCAAAAACAACAATTTTAGAAATACTTAACACGGATCTTGAAACTTCATGACTCTGCTCCAAATTGAACATATCTGTCTTAAATTTGAAAAATATGGTACATTCTTATTTAAAAACCCTACATTTGTTCCTGCACCGCTTCCAGGCCGAGCCGTGGAGGAGCAGCTGTGTGAACTGACCCGGCTCGTGCTGAGGCTTCCTGAGATGGACAGTCTTCTGCAGAGAGCGGGTCTCCACCTCACAGCCACCAGGATAGAGCCCACTTCAGTCCTGGAGATGTTTGTCAAGGTACTATGTCAACAAAAAAAAATACATGTTCCCTGCTGTTTCTGTAGAGTGTCTGTGGTTTAGACTTAAACTTCCCTGAGGTAAACACCTTCATTCATGCGTAGAAGATCTACAGTACTATGGATAACTTGGTAAAATTCCTCCCCAAACCTCTACTAAAGTCTGTACGTTATGTGATGCATGTTCAGCATATCACAGTCATATCTGTTCTGCACTACAGCAGCCTGTATTTACATGCAGGTATTTCCATAAATTTCTTTTCTTATCCTCTTGCTCTTATCTGGTGTCAGGCTGTGGGCAGTGTGTACAGTGGACTGCAGGTTTTGTCTGAGCGTTCAGCCATGGTGACCAGAGCCCTTGACTACATCGGTGACATCATGAAGCACATTAAACCCTCTCTGGTCAGCAAGAGCCAGGAGGGGCTGCAGCTGGTCTACTGGGCTGTTGGTGGGTACTGAGCCCACATACGTCACAGACATTATATACAGATGATGCTGCAGCACTATTTGTTGCTTTATTTTTCCTGTGTGGTTCAGGTCACAGCTGTGTGTCTGACTCAGTGAGTGTCTCTGTTTGATCCAGGTTGCATAGTGAAGCACTGGAGCCCCCTGCTGGCCACTTCTAAAGCCCAGCAGCTGCTGTTTCGTATTGTGGATGTGCTGCTGCTTCCCCGCAACCTGACACAGCACGACAGAGCGCTCAGGGACAGCCTGCCTCTGTATCTACAGGTCAGGGCAAACATATGGTACACATTGAATCACAGATAAGACACAAAGAGTGCCTAAAGGTGTTATGAAAGAGAGCTGAAACCCTAATCACAACCCTTTCATCATTCATGTCTGTAATTTGTTTGCACTTCTTTTGTGACACTTGAGTGTTTTCTCCTGCAGGGTCTGTCAGTGGCCTCCAGCGTGTCTCAGTCTCAGGGCGTCTACCTGAAGCAGCAGCTCCGCTCTGTCACCCGAAGATACCTGGACCATTTCCTTCCTGCTTCACCCTCCATGGGCATCATTGCCAACCACCCGGTGCTCCTGAGTGCCTGCGAGGCCAACCCAACCGCCCGAGGAGCAGCGCTGAGGAAAACCATCCTGGAGGTGCTCTGGTAGGTCTCTGGAACTGGGATGTTGTTTGCCTGTTTTCTCTTGCTTTGCCATTGATTTCATATCCAGATTGTATTTTCAATATGTGCAACCTGTTTTATTGTGTAAGGATGACTATGGCAGAAATATTCCAAAGCCAAACAGAGTGAGAATGAATCAAACAGAATAACTGGCAGCCCGGATTCCATATTTATTTGCCTGACTCATTTTTAATCTTCCTCAACACATTCTTGTTGATATGATGTCTTGTCTTCCGTTATGTTTATTCAAAAATGTATCTCCTTAACTGTGCAGTTCGTCAGAACTAAAATGATCTGAAAACCCCTCACCCCATTTTACAGTGAGAGCTTCCTGCAGTTCAAAGGTCATGCCCCTCCACCCCGCCTGGCGTCAGTCCTGATGTTCCTCTTAGAGCTTCTGAGACGAAACAGTGACTCAGACCCCTCCCTCCTCACTCTGCCCCTGCCTTTCCTGCTACGATGCGTCATGCTGGTCAACGAACCGCTGGGTAAGATCACACTTGTGCATATGCACACCGAAAGATCAGAAGCCTCACATCAACTACACATTCTGCTTGGTGTGTCTACCACATTCTGATGTAGAGGGCATCCTTTGGCTTAGCTGAGGTGGCCCAGACTGGTTTTAAGTATATCCTGGTTTAGCAGTCTGGGAGTTAGCATTTCCCAGCGAATGAACTAAATCAAATGCAATGAAAAAGAACATTCAGTCATCTTCATAACCTCAGCTGTCTGAGTAATATCAGACCATCCTCTTGCTCAAGCATAGAAGGCTGTGGTGTCAGCCTGGTTTTTAGAAGCAAGGTCTCTACATTCCCTCATACTCACAACACCGGTTCCAGCAGTCCTGACTGCTGTAATGTGCTTCTGACTTCTTCAAACTAAATTGAAGCAGGTCTGCGTTTGTTTCTACTTCACTTCAATATTGGCTCAATAAATGCTGTGATCATAGTACTTACTATCAGCGAGATGGGTGGAAACCCGTCCTCAGTGCTTACAATTTTCATCAATCCTCACTTTAAGGCAAATTATACAGAAACAAACACATTTTGACAATCAAGTATGTGTTCATAGCAATCACTGAAGGGCAGTTTTTTGTTTGTTTGTTTTTCCTGGGCAGTGAGGAAGACGTGCACGGACGCCTTACAGCTTGTGGTGGAGCGATGTGCTGCTGCGTCTACAGAAGGACCGTCTGACCACATGATCACCGTCTTAAGGTAACTGACAGTCATTCATATTAGTAAATATCTACACCTGTACAAGAACATATTCTATCATATTCTATGGGGTCATCACACTGTGCGTATGCAGTGTAATGATGCCACACTAAACTGCCCTTTTTTAATCTCAGTAGTTTGAAAAATAAAGTCCTCTCGCTGGTAAACGGCTTCAGGTCAGGTAGAAATTGTGTAGTTCCAGGTGCTTTTTTTCCCAGAGGCTCTAATCTAACCCCGACCCTCTTGAAAGTACAATCACCATCATCAGCAGTCTGCTGGCATTTGTCCCTCCACTCCACCCATCCCACTCTAAGCCCTTATGTGCTTGCTGAAGCCAGTGCAATGGAATGTTAGTTTGAAATTCAAATGTCAGTGTTATAATGAAATGTTAAACTATTTGGCACATTCCTGGATATAAAGCACAGAGTCAAACTGTACATCACATCATTACTTAGTTTATCCTTCATCATTTTTACTGTCTGTGTGATTCCACTTTTGTAGGTCGTTTTTGGAGGAGAATGAGGGAATGTACGACAGGCAGGTTTACAGCGTCCTGGAGACGGTGGCTGTTTTGGACCCCTGTGTGGTTCAAGCTCTCATTCCCAACTTGTCTCTCAGCCTGAGAAACACTGAGCACAAGAGAGGACTGGGCAAGAACATCGCCCTGAGGTGAGCAAGCATATGAATCACATTCTGAACAACACACAGACCGTATTCATCACCTTCAACTATTTTTAAGTTGTCTAGACAATGAGCAGTTGTTACGTATTGAACTGGAAATATATTGCAGCTGTATGCTTTTTTTTTTTTTCAAAGTGTGTCCACTAATGTGACTGCTCCATCTCTCTGTGTAACAGGAGTGCATATAGGAAGTTGCTGTGCCTCCTTGGGGAGAGTGGGCAGGCAGAAATAACCAGCCTGGAAGCGGACTGAAGTTTTTTTTTTATTATTTTTACCATCTCCAGGACCTGTTACTGACGCCAAGAATCACATCAACCTTTTTTTCTTCTTCCCTCTGCTGTCTTAATTTGGTCATTAGAAAAGGGTTAAGGGACAAGGGATATGAAGGTTAGCAGTAATAATCAAACCTAATCTACTGGTGTAGTAAGCTGGAAAAACACAGCACGGACACATGAAGCCGTGGATGTTTGAAACACCTGATCAGCTGCACTCAGAGAACCTCCATGCTCCTCTCACATGAGCCTGATAGATTCCAATCATGGACTTTAAGCCTCATATCTCCAGGTTGTGCATAATGTACATATTGTGAATAAAGTGCAGTTTTGCATTTCAGCAGATCTATTATTATTGGTATAAAATGTGAATAAATGTGAATGTGATCCTATCCGACTCTCTACCTTTTTCATTCCAGTTCTATAGTGAGGAATGTGAGAGCTGAAGTGAGCACAGACTATTTGTGCTTCAACCATCAGGTGCTGGATCCGTCTCTACTCGGTTGGCACTCTGAATTACCGATTTGATGGCAGTCGTGGGCGAGCCCAAAGAGTTCAGCAGTGAAAAAAAAAAGAGAGAGTAAAGGAGAGGAGTACTGTTTGTTCCAATTCTCTCTCTCGCCTTTCCAACTCGCAGCAATCTCTTGCAATCCGGCCTTAGTTTGCACCTAATCACATGAAGTCTCACTCCTGTCTCTCACAATCACCAAGTCCCATTTTCTGTCATTGCTAGTCATTTTCTAGCCTCGTCAGACTGCAGTGCATCCCTTCATCTGTGCAGCTCTCCGCTGTATTGCATTCCTGTTCTCTAGCAGTATTAAAAGAGGTTGGAGAAGCAAAAGAAAAGCAGTGGAGCTGATGCTTTGAATTTGTGTTATCTAATGATGCTGAATAATTAACCCTCTCATTATTGCTATCAAAGAGACAGTTCACCAAGTTTGGTGTTTGTCTACTCAACTCCATGCTGATGGAGAGACAGGTGAAGTTTCTAAGACTGCACAACATCTCTGGAGCCTCACAGCAGAACAGTGTAGATCCGCCTAAATAGTTGAAGAAGCCGGGTGTATTTAGATGATTTGCAGTCTGACATTGCAAAAGGATGTCAGTAATGTCTAATTCAACTTTGGAATATCTGGGCAAAGATTTGGTGAGACAGACAAGGTGTTTGGAGCAATATAATGTTTTCCTTTTACTTGTTTTTTTTAAGTTTGAATTTAAGTCCTCAGTGTTTTCAGTTGACAAAACTTAACTTTCCATCAACATGAGAGAGAATGAATATTGCCTGTATTTTCATTTTGGGTGAACTGTTCCTTTAACTGTCCTTGTAAAGTACAGCCCACTGCTATTTGTTTTTAAAGCGTCTTTATTCTGAAAATGTTCCATGTATACTTTCAGACACATGTTGTTTTGGACAGACTGGTGAAGTGCAGGAAACACGTTTTCTTTTTTTGGCTGAAGTCACTTTGTCTTAAAAATCTGCAGAGGGAGTCTTATTAACATGTACACACTTTTGGGAATATTCAACAGATAG
>JAPZDY010000025.1:23198920-23225182 GCA_029783645.1 Ctenochaetus hawaiiensis
AACACACTTAAAATTGAAGGTCCAAATAAAATTTTTTACAACTGTATGAACAACATTTCTTTGACAGAAAAGCTGAATTTATATCACTTAATCTGATCATTTTGAAATGCTACAACTGTAATGAGGCTAAATCTTAACAGCCACATCTCTCACCTGAATGCATGCCAGAGGCTCATTGGTCCAAATGGAGTATCCTCCAACCACATAGATCCTGTCATCGTGGACGGCAACTCCTGACTCATTCTGACCTGAGGAGGACAGAGTCGGCACAATGTTTCACTGAGTCAAGCAGAGGGCATTCCAACAATATGACTCCCGTGTCCCCCGAGAGACACAGAGGGAGCTGAGGAGAGAAAGATGGGGCAAGGGCAGGAGAGTATGGAGAGCCAAGACTGAGCTCCTGTTCTCTTTCCTGTGACTTTGTCTTAAACTTTTACAGGTTCACCGTAAGAGGAGGAGAAACAAAAGAGGAAAGTCATGCAGGAGTGGAGAAGGAGGCAGGAATAGTAAAGTCACCTCCACCCTAAATGTTGTGAATCTTTTTTTAAGACTACAACATGAAATGAGAGAAAATGATGACACCTCGCAGTGCAGTGTGTGCACGACAGAGTGTGTTTTTTATGCCTCTATAGGTCGGTGATGTTCAACTTACAGCCTGCAGGACAAATCTTGTCCATGATAGGACACTGTGTGGCCAACTGACCACTTTCTAATTCACAAGGAAAATAAACAAAGTCACACTGGAGACTCTTTTGTTTTGAATGAATCAGGGCTGCACAGAGAAACAGAGTTGGTATGATGGGATAAATGAGGCTGTTAGCAACAGAGATGGCAGGTCTTTGTGTGATAGATCAGACTGTGAGCTGTGTCAGTGAAAAGAGCTATTAACTGAAAAACAGCAATAATTATTAAGAAATGAGGATAATTTTGATCTCAAACTAAATGTGTGTTTAACATTTAAAGAGCTTTAATATGCTTTTCAATCTGTCAAGGGTAGAAGTTTATGTTTGCAGTTTCTAACACTGAAGCGATTGCACGATAAAAGAGGATCCATCTAATTTAATGTTGCAAAACCTTTTCGAATGAAACAAAGCATTTACAAATTAAGTTACAATTGCAGCAATAACTGTAGCAAAACATCTGACTTTGTCACGTAGGCAAAGTGTGAGTTAATATAGATAGTTAATCTACTTAATAAGTTGAGTCAGTCAGATGAGTAAATTGAGTCAGTTGAAGGCAGGAGATGCGGCGTGCCCGCAGATCGAAAGTTAGGGATGTATGTGTTTTTAATGTATACCATTCTACTGCCCACTCGCATTCAGCAGGGAGGCATTACTGTGTGTCCTGTTTTCCTTATCTAATGAGAGGAGGATAAAGCAGTGAGCTTTACTCAGCCTGTGTTTCCAAGCACAACGTACACTGCATCACTGAAACATGCTGTGCAGGAGGTAAATTATCTAAAGCCCCTGACGTAGTTCTCTGTACCATTTAATATTTATGACTAAATAAGCAACAGTTGGAAGTAAAGTAAAATAAGCAAAGGGGTTCTGTATTGAGACTTTGTAGCAGAAAACCTCAACTAATCTGCTTTATTAAACGGTGTGTGTTTGGTTTGGTCAGATTTCACTGACAGCGGCGACATAATGACCCCACAACGGTCCTCGAACTTTGTTTCAATGTTACAAAATCCTTATCTTTTTTTCTAATGTGAAATGTCTTAAACAGCTCCAACTTTTCCACTCTTGGTGCCAAACTACGCTCCCCACCTCTTGACTATAAATTCATATTGAGCCTACAGATAAAAGAGTAGCATCAATATCCTCTCTTGGTAAGAAAGTGAATAAGTGTATGTTACATAAAATACACAGTCTTATACTTGATTAATCATCCAGAGTATAAATTTGTCAGTGTATGCATGGTCATATGTGTGGTTTCTTCGCTTTGCCCACCCGTGAGGAGGCTGAAGGAGCAGCGCGTCCACTGGTCCAGGTCCATGTTGTAGGAGTCGATGTGGCGGACCAGGATGCGGTCGTTGTTGTAGTCCAAGTCGTTCCCACCCAGCACGTAGAGCTGCCTCCTCACGGCCGCCATGACGTGGTAAACTCGCCTCTGCAACATGGGACTGCGGGCCAACCACTGGTCCTGAAAAGGAGGTGGAGGTGGTGGGGAACGGATTAGAGGGGGGAAAAAAGCAGATGGAGGGGAAGAAAGACGGAAGAAAAGGATACGACGCAGATGAGAAGGAGGTGAGATGTGGTAGGAAGAGGGAGGGAGAGAGAAACAGAGAGGGTGGGAAGGGATGGAGGATGAATAAGAAGATTAATATTTAAGCATATTCATGCATGGGTAATTGATGTATGCTCAGTGCTGGATAAATAACATGACACTGGAGCTCTGGTTTGTACTAATGACTTCCCTCCCTATTTCTAATCATATGTTTCAGCCACTCTATTTTACACCGAGGATCCCTGCTCATTTCACTAAGTGTGTCGAAGCTTATTTTGTGTCTGTGTGTGTGTGTGTGTGCTAGTGTTTGATTGAGGCAGAGAATGAGAGTGTGTATGTGTATATGTGTGTGTGTGTGTGTGTGTGTGTGTGAGTCTGCTGGGAGCTGACGGGTGGCCATCTGTTGAGGGTAGAGTGGGTGGGGGGTTGCTGTTGCTCTGGCAGGTGAATGTAGATTCATGTTGAATACAAATGAGAGTCTCTCCCTCTCTCTTTCCCTCTCTTTCTCATTCCCTCGCTTCCACGCCAACATGTACAAACACAGACCCATATGGATATGCACCTTACACATATACACACCTCATACCTCCATATACAGCCTACTAAGAGCCAGCGCTCTTTAACAGCTGGCTCATGCACACACACAAACAGAAACGCCTGCTTATTACATTCCACTATGGTTAGATGTGTGTGTGCATTGCAAATGGAGAAATAATATTTAATTAAACCAATTTTCATCCATAATGCACTGAAGATTGCAGAAACACAGCTATTATGTGTATATTTGATAGTTGAAGGTTGTAATTTTGTAAAAGCAATATCAGAAAGATTTACATGTAAGAACCAGTTCCACTGTTGTTAACTACGAATATGAATAATCAACTACAAACCACAAATACAATACTTTTCCAGTGATTATATTCTAAAGTAAGCGGTAGAGTTTTAATTTGTTTTCATGAAGTTTTCCTGTTTTCCTTGATGCCTTTGGTTTCAATTAATTTCCATATGTTTTGAAACTCAATTAGCAGACACTTGACATCTGTCTGTTGTGTGATTCATCATAGCAAACAAAACATCTGCATTCATTTTCTGGAGAACAGAGCCATTATTGTCACAATGATGTTGTTAAACTGTAGATTATCTTTCAAAAGCAAACCTGCATCACCTCACAAAAATGATACTATTCTGACAAGATTAACTGTCAAGTCAAGTCTTTTCTTGTAATATAGTTTTAAATCGCAAGTTTGTCTCCGAAGGCTTTAAAGTCTGAACACCATTTTTTCAAGATTTAGCAAAAGTCTGATATCAGTGATGAGTGAGAGCAAGAGCAGCTCTGTTCACAACAGACGGAAAAAACACTGATGGATTTACAATATGAAAGAACATAAGTTTCAGTATTAGTAAGTAAAGAACATGAATATGATTTATAATACAGTTTGTAACATAAAACAAGCTTTTCTGGCAAAAGTCCACAACTTGAAATGTTCACAGAGGAGGGAAACACTCACAGTATTGAGAACATCAGACCAAAACATTTCAGGTGAACCCTAATGCATGAGGGCACTGTTGCTAGTTCTCACACTTGTCATGCTCCACACTGAACATTTTAAATACAGCTCTGTCCTCCTGACTATAGACCCTGATGATGGCAACAAGTTGGAACATTCAAGTTAGATAACATCTATATTAAAGTTATTTTCATACTATAAGTGTTGCTGAGGTTTTAACTGTTTTCTGCATAAAACTGAATGAAACCCAATGGCTGAGTGGTGGGTATTATATCTTACTTTACACCTTTATGGATTAATGAATTGGCCCCTTGGCAGTGAAACAAGCTGTAAACAGCACCAACATATAACAGTGGTTACAGTAATTTATAAAATTGATACGGCAAACATTTTATCAAACACATATCTTTTACATCAAGCAGACGTGTTATATCATTAATATATTTATTTAAAGTCATGTGTCTCGCCACTTACAATCTAAGTCTAGTAATCACTGTTTCTGAACTGTGCTTTGGTCCCTAACAAATCCTGACTGCAGTCCAGCTCTTTAGCTGCTTCAGCCCACCAACTAGTCACCAACTTTGACTGTTGTTTGTGTTTTGATGCTAAGCAGGTGCGTTGATAGACAATGAGAGTGAAGCAAAACAGCAAACTTGCGGGCTGTTAAACCAAAACAATGAGTTAAAAAATGCTATAAAACTCTATGGAACTGAAGGGAGCTTTTTGATTCAAAATTCTCTGTGGGTTCGTCACTATCAGCGACACCTCATCACACACAGTACTGTCTTCCACTGGTAAGGGATGAAACAGTGTGTTTTGGAATATGGCTGTAATATAGTTTACAATATTATTTATTAATGGTACAAACCTTAAAATCACTCATTGAGTCTGCTATGCACAGAACTGTCTTGTTTTTTTACACTGTAAGTACAGGAGCTCATTCCTCCACAGTTACCTGTTCTGGGTCGTACACCATCAGTCGGTTCTGGTACTGGGCTGTGTTCGTCACCCCACCTGGAATACAAAGAAACAACGCTCTATCAAAGATTAAAGGATTGCAGTGCAAACGTGCATAGAGTAGCAAATATATGAGGTACATGTCCAAAGTGTGTCCCATGTATTTTAATGTACAGAATCCAGTGCAATGTAATGCATATGTTAGTCCTTCCTCCTTATCACTGTTTACCTGAGACCCAGAGCAGGTTGTCAGCCACACAGCCAGCGTGACAGGACAGTGAGCGGTCAAAGGGTTGGACAAACATCCACTTGTTCCTCTTGGGACAGTAGCGCTCCACAGAGGGCAGCACCTGCCTCAGCTCGTTCCTGCCCCCCACTGCGTACAGGTACTGACCCAGAGCGCCCAGGACAAAGTGTTCTCTGCAGGCCTTCATGGAGGCAATTTCAGTCCAACAGTTACCCCTGGGGTCGTATCGACAAGCAGTCCTTACTGCACATGTCCTCCCGGTGGCGTGCTCCACCTCCCCACCCACAACAAACATGAAGTTCCCCATCACGGCCACACAGTGGTGGCTGCGCCCTGTGGGCATGGGTGCCAGTTCACTCCAGTTCGACCCACCTGCGACGCGTACATGCTCCTGTGCAGCGGGGTTAAAATACCGCAGCTCCCTGACTCTGCTCACCTCCCGCTTCCGCCCACCAGCTATGTAGAGGGTGAGGGACTGGAAACGAGGCCTGGTGCGGGCTGACTGGCGGAGGGGCTGGGCGAAGGTGGCATGGTGGTAGTCCAGGGCTTCCTCCACAAGAGCAGCAGCAGTGGGGCTGGACTGGACCAGAGGGTGGTTACGGGCCAGGTGGTGCAGCGTGGGGACGTCCATCAGGCCATAACGGACATGTTGGAGTAGGTCTTCAGTATACTGGTAGCGACAGTCATGTTCCAGCCACAGAACGACCAACTACAGGCAGATTGAGTAGAAAAGCTCTGTTATGGCTTCTGTTAAGAGTCACTTTAAGCTTTAGAAAAAAAAAGTTAAATGTGTCTTAATAAGTTTGGTTTTTGTATAATTTAAATTCACTGTTACACTTTGGGCCCAGTTCGTTCATTAGGTGGTTACTTCACAGGTCTTAATTGAAAAGTACACTGACTAAAATATTCATTATTTTATTATGTTTGTCAGAAATTTCTAAATTACTAATAACAATCTTAATGTACATACATAATGTACATACATTTGGCTTTGCCACTTTTGGTTATTATTGGCAGAGTTATCTGAGCAAATTCAATGCTGTTGTCTTATTTTGATGTTACCTTCATTTTTTTTTTTCAGAAAAAGATTCTCAACTGGAACCAGTTAAAATTGCCTCATCCATCTGAAATTATATTCCTCTGAGCTTATTCATTTGTTTTATCAATGCCAGCATGTTTTTCTGACAGTTGTGCTTTACAAAACATTATTGTCAAACTTGTGCATCAACACCACAGGAGACTTGCAAGTTGTTACACTGGAAGTTGTAATGTCTGTGACATAATAACTTCAAGTAAAAGTAGAAATACCAGCAAAGTAGCGACACATCTTTCTTTGCAACAAATACTCATTTTCAATGAAAATGGCTGCTACTGAAATTTCTCTCATTTCATCCATTATGAATTACTGTTGCTACAGTCAACACACACCTCCACCTCCTTTTACAGCTCTGAAGCTGTGAACATCTTGACCCATCATTGACCAGGAATCAATGAGGAATTTTTAAAATGTGGATAGATAAGCACAATTGATAAAGGTGTTGATATTAATAAAAAATATTTTTCCATTTTCAATCCCCGTTCAAATGAAGAATCCAAAGAAATATAACAACTACAAAAGCCCTGCTCTTTCCAAACACTTGAGGCATTGGTGGTAGGTAAGCACAGGTAAGTAACAGAGATATGGGGGAAGGGACATAGGGTGTAAAAGGGAGAGTAAGGGGAAGTATGAGACAGCATGAAGCAAGTATGAAGAAGGAACGATTAGAAGAATGAGTGGGAAGAGCAGAAATAAACATTAAGAAGAGAACCTTAGTTAAAAACGTGTAGGATTGCTAATCATAATTACTTTTCTAAACGCCTATAGGCTTTTATGGCAAGACTGAGCCAAGCCAGCACTGCCTCCATACAAGCCAACACAAACACGCACGCACACACGCACACACAAAGTACTTATTAATCAGCAGCATTCAGTGTAGAGACTGTAAATATTCACCCTACGCCCTCTTTTGTTAAATGCAGGTGTATTGGGTTGCAGAGAAGGGATTTAATTGAACTTGAGAGTGGCGGAAGGTTATTTAGCTGTGCCGAGGTGTGAATGTGGGCGAGATGACTGGAGATCACTGATACCATTAACAGGAAAATAAAGTGGTTTTCAATGTAATCTGTGAAGAGACGGAGGATGTTTCACAGCAGAATGCAAGGCAAGTTTTTGGGGCAGTGGAGACTTGGGATTTGTTGTTTTCAGACAAGAATGGCCACAGACAAATCAGTCAAAAATCATCACATCAGAACAGAAATAAAAACACAGCGTTTTGTTTTCGATATGGAAAAAAAACTCAGCGTGTAGTTAAAAGCTTTTCCTCTACGTTTCCTTCTGTCCTCCAAAGAAGTGGATATGAAACAAACATGCAAGTCAGGATGTCTTTTTGTGGTATCTGTGTCACTCTCCTATCTCTACCTCCCTTTGCCTATCGCTAACCCCGCCTCTCTCCTCCTCATTGCTCTGAAGTGACAGTATATGTGTGTATTTCTGAATGTGTGTACATGTGCGTGTGTGTATGTGAATGTGCGTGAGTGGGCATGTGTGTGTGTGTGTGTGTGTGTAAGCGTGTGCACATCGGCAGCTGACTGTGAAGGTCACGCTGCATCACACAACTTCCTCAGGGCACAGAATAAATCAACTCCTTCTCCCTCCTTCCCCTCCGCTCTGAAAGAGAAAGAGAGAGTGTACGTGTGCGTGTGTGTGTGTGTGTGTGTGTGTGTGTGTGTGTCTGCGTGTGTTAAAAGGAGACAGAGAGACCACAAAAGAGAGGGAGAGAGAGTGAGGGAAAGAGATAGTGAGGGAGAAAGGGGAGGGGAGTGGAGGAAGCAGAAGAAAGGCAGAGCAAAGGATGGCAAGAAAGAAGAGAGGGGGGAAAAAACAAAGCCAGAGAAAATGTGATTTCCAGAGCGTGAGAGACTCTAAGAAAACTCTGAGTGACAATGATTGACGGCCGGGCTATATCAGTCCTGTATTGGCGCGCATACCCCTCACTCCCACCCTTTCGGACGACGGCCCCCGCTTGCCGTTCGCTTCCGTCTGATGCCCAAATTAACCTTCTGGGTGAAGTGAAGGAGGCCCAAAGCAGCCTAATCAGAGGCTGATTACGGTGGCGGCGGCTGGCTAAAGGGTCAGGGTAATTGTGCCATCAGAGGCCTGATTGTTTTCAATCAGACGGGCGGCCGAGTGACAGCTGGGGGATTGGGGCCCTGATGGAGCCGCGGTGGGCCTAATCAGAGAAGAGAAGGGGAGAAAGACGGAGAGGGAGAGAGATCGGAGTGGGAGGGTGGGGGGAAGGGGAGGGAGGTGGGCTGATTGGTGCAAATGAACAGTCAAAACAGTAAGTCCCCACCCTGCACTGCCGCTTCACTCCACAATCCCGACAGTTCATGGCACATGCATGCACACACACTCACGCACCAACTCACACGGCTGCATGGACCGACACACACACACACTGCACCTGTGTCTGTCACACAGACAGGAACAGTCCTCCCCACTGCATATCCACATTAATGTAAACAAACAGCACAAGGAGATGCAGCTGGCAGTGTTTTAAATTGTTGTTTAGCACTCTGTGTGTGCTGTGGACTGTTCGAAATTTCTGTGTGTGTGTTATAATTTAAATAATTTGAATAATAATTTGAAATAGAATCATTTAATGCCAAGATACAAAGTGGTCACATGTAGAAGCTAAAATGATTGATTCTCACATTTTTTTTCTTTATCAAGATATTATAATCACACACACACACACATGCATATGCCTCCAATACCTTCCATATCTCCTCTTCGCTTAGGGAGGTGAGGCGGTCGCTCTTCAGCACCTCCCTGAGGAGGCGGTAGGGCAGCTGCAGGGCCTCCTCCTGTCTGCTCTGGCTCAGCTCGGACAGATGCTCCACCAGAAAGCCCACCACGGCCTCCTCTAAGGCGGGGAGGTGGAACAGGTCGGCCACACGGTACAGCTCCAGGTAGTTCACACTGCTCAGCTCCTGCAGGGTGAACGGATGCACATATTCCCCATTAATGCTGTCTTAGTGCTTACAAACACCTAAAAAATGATCATTTAGGCATGTATTTAGTCAAAAGTTAACATATGTGTTTTATTATCATTTTATATGAACATCATTTTATAAGAATACACTACATTTACCAATTACTGATGTCTTGATTAGGGTTTTTTTTCAACCCATCTAGAAGAGTTGAATATACAAGTTTACTGTGATGCATTTTTAAGCCACACAGATACAAAGCAGTATGCATCCACTAACTGAGGGCTGATTTCAGTTTGATAGTTAAATGACAACATTAAAGATGCCAAATGTAGGGACAGGCTGCCAGGAAGAGAGGAGAGGAAAGATTGTAAATAAAAGACAATGAAGCCTGACTAGTGGAATAAGACTGCCACCTACTGGCTGTCCTTGAGTACATACAGTACAAACCATGGTACAAACATGTAACAGCTGGTACATCCTCTTCTATTTCAGTTCAACCTTTGATAATGGGATGCCCTCATGGAACCTGGTTTTTAAGCAAATATTTTGAGCAGAAATTGCTCACATTTCAGTTTTGGTGACACTATTTTTCATTACAAATGTACTTGCTGTCTCTTTTAATTTTGAAATATCAGAATTTAAAAGAAAAAGATTAATTGGTCATCACTTGATATTTCAATGACTATCATAGAAATACAACAGCCGTTATCACACATAAATGACAGTCAAAATGTGTCATTAAGAGTGATAACGGATTAATAGCACTGAACACAGCATGTGCAGTATCAGTTATTTGATATTCATATAACTTGGTTCTGCCCAGTTTCTGCTCAGTATCCATCATACCATAATATATCTGACTTTGAACAAATTAGGGCAGTATGTCCTGTGATTGTACAAGCATCACTGCCATTATGCTCTGTAACCACACATCAGATAAAACAATGAGCTGACATGTTCTGCAAACAAGGATTTAGAAGCTAAAGAAATCAACAAACAATAAAAATCAATAACTTATCCAGGAGTCTGCATTTTGTTAATAGTGAGATACACTGGTCACCACAAATAACAGAGATAAGGCTCTTGCAACCACCAGATGGCACATTTGAGCTAAGTTTAAAGCTGTGATGTAAGATTTGGATTGTAAAATACAGTGTAAAAGATAGCAGTCTGGTGGCAGGGATTGAACTGCACAAGTTGTAACATTACATATGTTTAGTGATGTAGAGTTTGCACATGTATGAAACTGGGTGATTGTCAAACCCCTGTATAATGCATGAATCTCAGAGTCACACACAGTTCAACACTGTCAAATACCTCAAAGTGATTCTACTTTGCAACAGCCTCGACCTGATGAGTCCTTATCTACAGGAGCTTTTGACAGTGTGTCCAGAGGTGAGTGGGGGGGCTTTGCCTCTGTTCCAACAAATCCATTCTGGTCTCAGTGATAAAATACTGGAAACAAACAGCAGAGTGGCCTGGTTCTTGGTGAGACCTGGACTCAGGCACCTCAGCTAAAAACATCCAACCCACTGAAATGACCTTGATTAACACGCTGAATCTGTTCAGGTTTGAAACTCTATGTGGAGGAGGACTGAATGGATTGTAGTAGTTGAATAGTGATAGTAACAATAAATGTATTGTTACTTTTGACATGAAACTTTGCAAAATGTTAGCTTGAAAAGAACAGTTTAAGAATCACTTGTTTGCTTTCTTGTTGAGATTTAGATGGGAGCACCAATACCACTCCATTGTACCAGCATGCCAAATATGAAGCTGGAGCCAAAAACAGTTAGCTAGAACATGTAGCTTTGTCTTTAGAAAAAAAATCGACCTAACAGCACCTATAACACTCAGTAATGAATATGTTATATTTTGTTATATAATCTATACAAAAATAAGACCACGAGACAAAAAAGAAATCAACCAAAAACATAAAATCCTTAAAACCCACCTGTCATTTTTACACTTCATTTTGTACAGATTTTAAAAAAAATGTTTTCAATGGTAATTTATGAGCTTTGAAGGTGCTAGCATATTTTTTACGCCCAAACAGAGCCACCTAGTATGGTTTGTCCCCGTTTTCAGTCTTTGTGCTTACCTAAGCTAATTTCACCTCATTTACAGCTCTCAAAATGTCAAACCATTTCTTTAATGATTAAATGAGCAGTGTCATTTGTTTGTTTTTTTTTACCTTTTTTAATACAAAATGAAAGAGGGTGGAGATCAACAGGAGGAGGATAAGAAGTGCTCATTTTCACACTACTTTCTAACTTTGAATTGGGTTTTGAAGTGTCAAGCTTAAGTTTGTAATGAGGACACTTCATCTGGATCTCTTGTCAGAGTTGTGTGTACGCACAAATATGTGTGACTGAGCTGTAGGTAGTCGGAACACACACAGTACAAGGACATCAATGTATTGATAAGGATGAATGACTGATGGTGGTTGTTCCTTTCTTTAAATTTTATTTTACTTCACCATAACAGTCAGAATGAAGAGGCCATGTCAGTTTTTGTGAAAAAAAAAATACACATCAATTAGTAATAATAAAGTACTTATAATTGCATTGTACTAATAATTTCCATTATCTCTAACTTGTATCACAGTGCATTGTTTTCTATAAGGAAGACAGGGCCTTGCATTAACCTAAACAGGCTGCTCCATGCTGCTCAGTTGTTTGTCTTAAGAGGAATGCTTTTTGGTTTCTAATGCACTTGGGAATTGTATCACAGTACTTATGCAAAAATGAGTACCAAAATAAAAGCTATTCCACTTTGAATTAAGTGGACCGTTTGTAAATTTCCTTTATATTCCCTACAGACAGCATAAAATCCCCCGACTGTTCCTTGATGGATCTCACCGTTAAAAGCTCTGCGATATCACAGGATTTCCATTAACCTGGGAAGACCCCAGTGTTATTCCTCTCATCCCGTCTCCAGCTCATGCAAGGGGACAGTGGTGGATGTTTGTGTGTGTGTGTGTGTGTGTGTGTGTGTGTGTGTGTGTGCGTATGTACCTGGATGAGGTAGTGGGAGCAGAGGCTCAGGAGCTCCAGCAGCTGAAGGTGGCTGCCTGCAGACAGGACGTCCTGGATGACAGCCGGCTCCAAAAGGATCTGTCCAGAGGAGATAACTGAGGTCAGCAGACTTTTTTCATTTGATTTTTCTCTACTTCAGTTTCAGTCTCACTGCAGGTGGGCTGAAGCTAGTTACCTTTTTTTTATTCATTGCATTCTAGTTTTTTGCTTTTTTTTATTGTCTTTTGATGTATTGTTCTGTTTACTGACAAAATAAATTCTGTGTAAAAAGGTACATTACTGAGCCTGTTTTCTTCATGTTTTCTCCATAATTATAGTCAGGTTAGGTTCACTCAGGGTTCATCCAATAATCTCAAGAGTCTGTTCTGGACTCTCTGAGTGAGGGATAAAGTTACACCATTGTAACATACATTTCTCTCTAAGTTCCGACATCTTTAAGCAAAATGATTAGTTGAAGCCCTATCTGTGCCAAAAAATTTGCATTTGATAAGAGCTTGTCATTAAGCTATTAAAATAGCCTAAATGTGTAACTTAGCACTATATTTGTATTAGGTATACTGGGCTATGATAAAAGCTGTCAATAAGTTTTAGCAGGTGAAAAATGAAAGAGCACATTTTTTTCAGGTAAATTATTACCAATAATATGTTCTAGATGTAAAAAAAGAGAAAACCCTTCTGCCTTGAGGGTTTTAAGTGTATACAAGTTTTAAGTGTACAGAGTGTGCCCTCAGCAAAACTCATTTAAAATTAAAACCAGGCAGTGTACTTTAATTTGTCTTTCCTTTTTGTTTTATTATTAGTGTATTTCAGTTTATCATCATTTAGAATTCTGTGTGTATTCCAGGTTATTTTAAAATGCTTCAGTTGGTGCAATAGAGACCGGGAAAGAGAGTGTGTGACAGATTGCACAGCATGACAAGACCTGTTTCACCAATGTGCTTGAGTCACCATCATCTTTCTCCCAGCAAAGCAAAATATTCAGGGAATTACTGCAAAATTCAAATGCTTCCTGTTGAGTACAACATCCACTGAGACATCACAATAGGATGTTTTCATTCCATAATGATATCACAAAGTAATGTATTGAGTTCATTTTGACTTTACATTTTAATGTGTTAGGTCTTTTCTGACCTCCATGGTCTCACAGCCAGGTGTCACATTCTCTATAAAGGCTTAACTGTTCCTTTGCGTCTATTCTCAACACACTCACAGATCCACATGAAGTAAAATATTCTGTTAATTACTGGAGTAATATCCCTATCAGTCTAAACATGCCCCATGTTACCTCTAACACAGCTGACTTACCTACTCCAAATGAAATTTGGTGTTGTTTTGAAGAGCTGGAACAAGCCTATGATAATCCATTCAGCAGCACTGGCCTACATAGCCACAGAGGCGTGACTGCATCAGTAGTCAAAGTGAGAGAAAATGACTACATCATTTGTCTCCCTCGCCTCTCACTACTGTTGATACAGTGGTGGGCTGAATATTGTTAAGCAGCACTCATGGGTACCATTTTTTTGCTACAGCCTACTCATTATTTATGATTATTGGAAACAGAATAAGCAGTAGTTTGTTCATCTAGTTAGAACAAATCTGAATAGTTATGTTCTACTTTGTGCACATGTAACTGATGTGAAAAACACTGGAGTCAGCCTCTGTGCTTAATTACATGCTTTGCTGCATATAAACACACACATTATTTGACCACTTTAGCATTCATGTAAACAGTCCATTGGAAATCATAAAGCAATTTGTTTATAAAAGAAATATTTTCCCCGTAACTAAAGCTACTAAGAAGAAAAAAAGCCATAGAGCTTTGATGGTGGTTATATTTTTCTCTGCAATTAGTTCATCTGAACATTTATCACAGTATGGTTTCCTGCCAGACATGGGCAGTGGTCCAGATAACGACCAGTATAATCTATGAGCTTATCTATGAGCCATATTAAGATGGAGAACAGTAATACAGTAAGTGTTTCCTTGCTTTTAATGTTACAATCAGTATGCACTGAGCCTTGGTAGGAAAAGCAAGACTTAATGAACAAATTAAGAGGAAAACTAAACTCAGAGCTATGCACTTATTTAAAATAGCATCACTACTTTTGTTAGATAAGTATAAGCTAAGACAAACAGGTGATTTAAAACCACAAACAGTGATTTTTTTTTTCTTATTTGACTCAACCAGCATCCTGGCAGACAGCAGCAGCCATGTAGGCAATAATAACTGTAATAATTGTAAGTGAACGCTCCTCATATTCTGCTCTCCTCTGCTCTCCAGAGGCCCACTACAGCTAGAGCACTTCAACCTCACACAACAGGAGTCAGTTTTATAACACTGTGGCAGGTTCAGTGTGGGAGTATAGTAAGCTCTTGTGTAAAACCAACATTTATTGCACTTGTTACTGGCAAGCCTTCACCTGGAGGACAAGACAAAATAAAATAAAATTCTTTAATGGCGGAATATGGAGGTTTTCTACCCAGGATCCGACCCATGCAGGCTCAATCACTTTAGAAAAATAGTTAAAAGCAGAAAAATGTCATGTCTGTGGGTTATACAGCTGCAGGAATGCTGCAGAATTCTTCAGGTGATTACTGTTTGAGATATCCTCAGCGCTCTTGGCACGCAGTTACTGACTTCCCATGGCAGCAAGTCTCCTCTCTCACTCTGCTGGCCTATGACATGTGGCTGAATGACTTTTAGTGGGTCATTATTTACGGCGTGGGGATAAGCATATTGCCCTCATCTCATCTGCTATCATCTCCTCTGGGCAGAGAGGAGCTGAGCCAACCAAAGCAGGGCGGCTTGTGAGCCTGCTGTTGACCTACTTACACTGCCCAACCACTCACTCTTTGCTCATTTCCACTGTGGAAATAAAATTAGGAGTAATTACAAAGTTCCTGGCCTGTCAGTATACTGCATAAGCCGCTGGGCTGCTTATTGGACCGAGCATTGCTGGCACTAACAAGGTCAAGAAGGGTTATTAGAAATGATCACACACTTACTCACCGCGGATGGTATGAGAAGACAAGGACTTTGACTTCACCCATATGATTCACATGCTGCTTTAGTTAAGAAATGTTATACTGTGCTCTTTACATCTGGCTCTTGATTTTAAGTCAGTTTTTTCAGGATCTGTGAAAAATGGTCATCAGCATGAGAACATAAAACAGACTGGTGATAGGTTTATGGTAAAATCTGATATTGCCCCTGTACACTCTTGGATAACACTGTATCCAAAGGCACGCTGCAGCAGAAGCCTCTGCAGCTGAGATTAAAATGGTAATCTGCAAATGCCCTGTTTTGATTTATTTTGGTGACATATTTGGCAATGGTGAAAAGTAGCTATTGGACAGGGGTAAAAATCTAAAATACTAATTTTTTACATGAGCATTTCTAATTTTTTTTTGTTACTTTAGATTAATATTCAATTACATTTTAAAGGGGAAACGCGTTTTCTGTTGTAAAAATAAAAGCTACAATTGGCAACTAGCTCCTTGCAAATTATTTTTTATTTGGAAAACTTTTGATTTATTTATTGTTGATTATTCTGTATAATGTGGAGCTTTTTACTTTTTCAGTGGTAACAAGTGAGTTAGCTTAGTATTCATACTAGTTTATATCATGATATAAACTAGTTGTTATTAGTAAGCATATAGTTAAATGATGGCATTAGTGGGTGATGTTATGAACTAAACTGTTGGCTGTGTAGTGTGAGGTAGCTAAGGATGTTGGGAGTGTTTGGCCAAATTTTGTCGTTGTTGGCAATATGGCTAGCTTAACCATGTCAAAGTTCACAGGCTAAGTAAAGCCTGCCACATGTTTTTAGAGATGTTATTTGTGTCTCCATTGTTTAATGATTTTATATCTCAATGGGAGTACTCCTGGTTAAATTAAAGTTGAATTTAAAAAAAAAAAGATTATAAGGGTGCTTTTGTGACTGACAAGGAAAAACCTACCGAAGACAGCATGTGTGTCAGAGACTGATGCTAGCCAAACAGTGTTAGCTGCTACAAAAGGTTCTTCTGGGAACCTTCACTGCGTCCTGGACCTGACTAGGCCAAATGCCACTTACACCTGATGAATTTGTAGTCTTACCTGCACTCTTACACTTACGCTTCATATTGAAACCGTCTTTTATCTTTGATAAGCCAGGCTGAAGATACATGTCTATAAATGCTAATGATGCCAGAGGGTTTGCTAATCAGTGGCTATTCATAAGATTAGTGAAACTAAATAAGCAATTTGTCTGCTGAACTACTGAGGCATTCAGAGGAAACTGCCTACTACGCTATTTGGTCGAGTCATTGTAGTTTAGCCCATGTAGACACAACATAGACTGAAGGCCTGAGTAAGCAGCCAAGTACCTGCTGTTTGGACAGGATTCATGGACAGTTTAAATGTACACCAAGTCAGGTTAGACAACAGCAACACCTGTCAGAAGGCCTGCTGGTACTATGGGGCATAAACATTCATCAGTTTGCTAAAGCTTTTGTTTTTTCATTTATGTCACATTTGAATGCATAACCTGTGTTTTAACACTTAATTTTTACTTTGTGTTATTGCTACTTGTAGTAAAATAAAGGATCTGAATGAGTCTTCCATCACCTCAGTTAAGTGTTTTCTGTTCTGGAGTTCTTAAACAGCAATGCTCAGCTTTGTATCTCAATAAAACAGTGTGGGAAGTAGGACTGGGCTATATGTCATTATAATATGTACGATATGAGACATATATCGACTTAAATTTTGGATATCATTATATCATAATGTGTCTCAAGTGGTGTCTTTTTGGATATAAAAGTTGTATCACAATAAAGTATGTACATTTTCTTTACTTACCAGACTCAAGACTCAAGCTGTTACAGTATTTCCCTTTACCCCTTTATCCACTATATCCATATTGAATTATGGTTATTTATCAAAAATCTCATTGCATCAGTATTTTGTAAAGTCATCGCTACAATATTGCTGCAATGTCCATATTAAGGTATTTTGTCACTAATATCACCATGTTTGATTTTGTCTTTATACCTCTTCTTAGATTTCTGTAAATGGCGTATCAGTTTATGGAGGCAATGCTCTTTTCTGTGTCTATTCAGTTGTGGTGGTCTTTTGCTCAGACTCACCTGTCCAGTGTAGGCAAAGTCCAAAGCATGTTTCAGTCCAACACTGGTGACTCCTTGCAAAGTCACTTCATCTGCCTCACTCTCCACCATGCACAAGCTGAACATAGCCTGATGACACAGAAAAAACATGGAGGTTAACTGAGGGAACACCAAGTTACCGATATTTTGTCCAGGATTTTCTATTTTGAGATAAAAAGTTATAAAAAAGGGCCATTAGACATTAAATATGACCTAGAATCTCATGACATTACATCAATCCAGGTTTTTTTCTTCCACTCCTCGAGTGTTAACTATGTAGACTGACATATTATATCTGTTTTTCTAGTAATAACCAACTATGAAAACGGTTTTGTATGTGCATGTGCCAAGAAAAAACAGCATCATAGTTAATCAAAAACCTGCCAGACGCACCTTTCAGGAGCCCCTCTGTATTGATTTACCTGTCCCGGCCCCAGAAGTCAGCAGTAATAAATAGCACAATCAGTACTTTCTGTAAAACATCCTCTCTGTCTTTCTCTCCTCCTGTCAGACACACACACACATGCACACATACACAGTCACATGTGCACACCACTCTCTATGTGAAATCAGAGCGGCGAATGCAGCGCCTGCAGTCTGGCACTGCTGTGCGTGAGTCCAGTTTGCTGCTTGCTAATCAAAGCTATTGACTAGTATCACACCATGAGGGGGTGACAGAGCCATTGATCAGGGCCGACCAGTAGAGCGCAGCAGAATGGAGGGGAAGAGTCAGATGGGTGAAATGTGGCTACGATGAAGATCGACTCTACTACCTGTAATTTACGCAGGACAGCAAGGTTATAAAGCTTTTACAGTTTTTTTTTTTATGTTTTTTTTTTCTGGATAACAACAGGAGAAACAGACACAAATTTGCTTTTGAAAAGTAATTCAAGCTGTTGTAGTGCAGACAGTCTTTTCCAGACAGTTTCCTTGCCTCAGGATAGTGATCTAGCCAACTTGCAATTTCTCCTATCTCTTTAATCACAGTAGCAGTTTGTAGCACAGTCACTCCATATTATCTCTAGAGGCTGGTGTATAACAGAATTAGAGGCTTCAAAGGCCCTCCGGCTGCCCAGTTAGCAGAGCATCTCTTTCTGTCACAAAAACAACATCAGTTTCTCCCCAAATTCATCCAATTCTTGATGATTCATAGTACTCACAAACTTGAACCAGGCACTGACCCTCACATCCCTCCTCTGGCAAATGGCCCCTCTTATCCGTATTGTGAGGATGATATGTGGGACAGAGTTGACTTGAGGCCAAGCTGAGTTTTAACCAAGGCCTGCACAGCCTCCTCAGAGCTCAGCCATGTTGATTCACCACTGCACTAATTAAAAATCCACTGGTCCACTGAGCACAGGAAGGCCTGTGGCTAAACCAGGGGTGTGATGGTGGTTGGGCTGTGGTCAGTGTGTGCATGAGTACTAAACAAAAAAATTGACCTGAGACACAAGAATGTATAAAAGGGAGACTGTATTTCATAGGGACGCTGCCTTTTTTTGCATGTTAGCCTCTTTGTTCAGGTGTGTTCGCATGTAAGTGGAGAGGTTGAGGGAGGGCACCCTGAGAGAGTCTGCAGAGCTGTTCGCCTCCAGCAGGAATGCTCCTGACCTTGGTGAAGGAGCCGAGGGAGAGCTGGTGGTGATGGATGGCGCTCCTCTGACTCTGGATATGGATTCAGCACAGAGACACAATGAGCCACAGAGCCCTGCTCACTGCAGTCCTTTCACATGATGCTGCAGTGGGTGTGCAGCGCTGCAGTTAGCTTGACCTGCCAGCAGAATTTATGTGTGTCCGCTTGTTGTGATCATACCAGAGAGAACTTGTGACTCCCTCACATTCCCAGTGAGATATTAACATTTTTAATAAGGTCGTTTTCATGTCTGAGCCAAAAACCTATTAGCCTTTATCTGCAGCCTCTGGCTGTATATACTGTCATATATTTCACTTAAATTATAAGTAATTATGGAAAAAATTCTTAAAATGCCTGAGGCTCAGCTGCTATTTCTGAGTAGCAGTACCAATATCAGTGGTCTGATCAAGTGTTTGGAGTTTATTAAAAAATTTTCTCTTTGGAAGCGTAAAAAAAATTGAGAAATCACATCTGGACCATAAAATAAATATCTTTCAAAGACGCTGCTAGTAGTACCAGAAATATTTTAGCGTGTTTGTATATCATTTGACCAAGATGTTGCATTTATTAACTCCCTGTTCCTTAAACACTGTTTAACTGGAATGTTATCGGACTGAAATGATGTCATTTTAAATAACAATGTTTTCTCTTATTTAAATACAGGCAACATAAGTGAAAAGACAAAATAATGATCATATGATTGGTTGAGTGCTGATCATGTGATTGAACTTTTCACATTTGTGAGGCTGTTTGTGGCATTCACGTGTTTTGTATTGTGCTCCACAATGTTCCCACAGTTTCCACACATCCGTGGTTGTTGCGCAATTATTATGGTTGAATTAAATTCAAATGTAAGTGATGTGTGCACCATCAGTGTGGTCAGTTGTTCTAAAGCTAATTAGAAGTCTGGCTCTACTACAATTTATATTTGTTTTCAACACCTGGGATCTCCATATTATAAACATCTTGGCAGCCACAATATGGTATCCTCAAAGTAATCAACTTTTAATGGAAAGTCTACCAAATACTATGATAAAGATGAATTGTTTGGCAAATTTTACGAAAGGGTTTACACAGTATACACACTTACTGAACATACATTTGTCTGTACTTATAGTGCAGTGACAATATCCAACAAGACTTCACAGTTCAGTGTCATATTCCTACTTCAATGTGTCAGCCCTTTAAAAAAAAGGAGTCATCTGAAAATGAGGTCCTGTGGGGTTCCCCCTCAAGGGTCTGGTCATGGAAAAGCCTGAATCTTTCTGAGGTGAAGCTTTGTTGACAACAGTTCCAGGTAACTTTTAAGAAAGCTTTGAAGAAGTGTAAAATACAGAATTCTGTGTTTTACTCAATAAAAGACATTTCTTAGATAACTCGTTTTTCTATTGCAAGCATCTAGATGTACATTTGTATAAACTGTCATATTTCAATTATTCAGCTTACAATTTCTTAAATACTGCAAATAAACCTAATTTGGTATGAAGAGTTGTAAGACAGATTTCTATACCTGCAAATAGATGGGAGGAAAGTCCCTCAAATTGAAATTTGTGACATTCAGTAATGTGTCACTGAGTGTCTTTCATTCAGTAGCAAATTACTTTGACGTGTTTAACACAGAATGTTGTGCACCAACTTCCCCCTCATGGGTTGATTTTCAGTAGATCACATTATCAAATCAAGCTACAATGGTGGGCAAAGAGGACTGACCTGCTTCAAGTCATATGAGCAAAATAGTACACAGTCCATCATAAAACAGCGAGGGTCTTCATAGAGAGGCTGAAGCAGTAGTAGAGCTGTGTGTAGCGTACAGGTGGTACACAAGGCGTGAAATGTTTCTTTGAGACAATAATAGCTTTTGAAATGAGTTCTGTCGGGGCTGCAGGGCAGACAATATTTCTCTGTACGACAAAGAAAGCAGGGAGAGATTCAGTGTTGGTTTGTGTGAATGTGGGCGCTCTCGCCTGGGGTGGTGTGTGATGCTAGTGTGACTGATTTCAGACGACTTAGCAATGTGATGGCATTGGAAGAGGCAGGTGACACATTCAGGACAAGTCCTAGGTAAACAGCTCACGCTCGGTCAGGTATTTCGTTGCAATCTCTCATGTCTGCTGGGCTAGATAATGTGTTATAATCACTGCTACATTGTGTGTTTGACTGTGAAAGAGAGAGGGGGAGAGGGAGAGAGTCGACACAGTCACTTCTCACAACACAAGGCACCTTCAGCTCCTCGGTAAACGAACTAAATGAAACCCAGCAAAAGAGTCAGATGACAAACTAAAGATGATGTTTTTGAGTCCCTTCATAGAACAGGGGAGCAGATGGAGTTTTCTTGCCTACTAACAAGCTAATAACCTGAGAGTTGGAACAACAGTTATGTTCGCCTCAGCTGAGACCTGAAAGAGCCGCAGTTAAAAACGGAGCCGAGGAACAGAAGGAGAACAAAAGTATAGAGGACGAACAAAAGAAGGAGAGGAGTGTGACTCGCCCACCCTCGACTCTCTGAAGGGAGAAGTAAAAATAACACACACACACACACACACGCACATACGCTCACATACAGGAGGAATAATCCCTGGGTAACTTGGACCTATTTAATCTGCCTCTCATTTTCAAGAGGGATTAATTTCTACTTCCTAATCTGCTCAGTGTCCCTAAATCAGATCTCATCGGTACACTTTTCCCTGTGCGGCCCTCCTCCTGTCTGGCTGTCTGACAGCGTGAGTCTACCTACAGCTACCTCCGTGGCTTAACTAGGATCAGACTGAAGCCTCCGCAAGGGACCATGCAAAAGCAAACACTCGGGCTCAGTACAGGTGGGACTGTGGAGGATGATCTGCTATAGCCCTATTAACATTTGTACCATCTGTATAAATTTAGTTTTTAAAATTGAGTTTCTCCAAGAGTTCTTTTTCTTGGCAGCCTCTATAACAGCATTTAGACCATTGTCGAAGTTTTAAGCCCTCCATTAATAATCTGTGCCAAAGAAGAGAGCAGAATAAGAAAAGGATTTGTGGAGATTTACCAGTCCTGAAGATGGTTACATAACATGTTATTGTCACCTCCATCACAACAGCAGCCGGCTACACTGCCTGGCTGTTACCTGCTTTTATAGAAATATCAGCTTGTGCAAATCCTTTTTATCAGTCTAGCCATTGTACATATAAACAAAGGAAGTCTGTGTTTAATCACAAACCCACATAATCTTCCTGTTCAGCTACTATTGCTCATCTACAGATACAGTATATGGTCCAGGAGACTCACCCTGAAGTAGTCGCTGCACGCTGCCAGGACGGCCTTGTGGGCGTGGAACTTCTGTTCGCCGGCAACCAGAGTGACATCACACAGCAAGCCATCTTTCCTCTGCTGGTTGAGGGCAGAGAGGACAGAGTCCTGGTGGGACTTTGAGTGACAGAGCCTCTGTCCTGTCAGCATCTCCCTACTGCTACACACATATACACACACAAATAAAGAAGGAAGATGTGTTGTCAAATAGAAGTTGGACTTGTGACACAAAATTCTGGTTATATCATTGATTATAGTAATAATACAAGTACTACTTGTATTACTACTACTACTACTTGTGCTAACACTGATGCACTTACTATTACTACTACTTTTGTTCTATCACTCTGGCTAGGACTATGACTGGTGCTAACTACAACAAGCCTACTACCATTTAACCCTATAACGCACTATTGAAGAAAGAATTCTGAGTCCAGACAAATGGCCCATTTTGCTAATTCTACTCATGTGTGTAATTTGTAAAAAAAAAAGTTTTTAAGAATTCTTTTACATTTCCGAACAGCTAAACTTATTTGACAGTAGAGCGGGAGGATGTTACATTGTGAGCTTTGCTAGCAGTGTGGCTATAGGAAAAGCTATGTTAAACAGTTAGTCCATCATCTAGACTGAATTATCTCAGCAATTACTGAAGGAATTGCTTTTGAGTTTGGTTCAAATAGTCATGGTGGCTTAAGGATGAATGTTATTAGTGTATTTGTTAAATCTTTAGCTTGGGTTTAGTGCTAATTAAAATGTTAGCCTGCTGAAACAATAATCAAAGAGAAATATGAAACCATGATAATATCTGCCAAAACTCAGTATTAGCATTGCCATTGCAAGCATGTTAAAAAAATTACCTTGTATCTTTTTTGTTGCCATGCTAGCATTTGAATTTAGCTCTAAGCACAACAGAAAGCTAACTGTGTACTCCTGTGTCCCAGATTTCAGTGGTAGCCTTGTCTTCCATCCATCCAAGAGATGTTTTTTAGAAAATTACAACAGTGACCAAGAATGTAGGAGTTTAATCTACAGATAAATGTAGGTTCACATTTATGTGATCATAGTTCCAGCAGTCTGTGAAAGTTGTAGGCTACATTGTTAGCATCGTGCAGGGAGAACAGTAGGTTATTATCCTAGAAAGTAAGACATTTTCTTTTTCTATGTACAAAATGAAATAAATTTATTTTTTACTTATTTAAAATCAGGGATCAAATCATATTAAATAGTACCATTAAACTAAAATTCAGTGTAGAATAGTGACAATTTACAAATTGCACAAAATTCTCTGCTGTGAATGACATTTCCATGATGTTCCCACACAAAGAACACTTTCTGCCCATCAGCGCTCTCACACTTCTCAAGTCAGACAAAAACACTGACTACACAACACAAATGTCTGAGAGATTGTGGCTGGCTGACTGACTTACTGACTGAGTGTCTGACTGAGTGCCTGACTGACTGACTGACTGATGGATTGCTGTGGATCCGTGTAGCCCCAAATATATCCTGTTTTCCAACCCATCCTCAGCCCCTCTCCTTGTACCCATCCATCAGCAGTGTGCAACCCCGTCCATCCAAATCCATCTCTGTCCACTTACACTTGCAGCAGTCACTCTAAATGCTGCTGTCTGCCAGGAGGCTTGCTCTGTCACCTTCATGGTGATGGCGTGTAAAACAGAGGAAATAATGGGTGTGTGTGGGTGCGTGTGCACACTCTAGGCCAGAGGTAGGATGAATGATGAGTCAGGCTGTTTGTTTGGTAGTTGGACTCTGCCGGAGGGAAGAGCCAGGGGAGAAAAGGACAAAACTGGCGTGCCGAATGAGAGCGAAGGGAAATTATAGGATTTTGCAACTCAGACAGGGAGAAGTAGTACAGAGGATTTGGGGAGAGATGGAAGCCTTTGCGTCCTTGATGATGTGAAAATCTAAGGTGAAAATATCATCACATGACTTCCATCAGCTTGAAGCTGGAGACTATGGCATTACTATTTTGCACTTTTAAATGGCTGCTCCATTGATTAGACTTTGCACTTTCATTGAAATGGTTGGTTTAAAGTTTAACAGATTTTGTAATGAGGAGAGTCAAAATTAAGGCAGCACAGATTGAGATAGTGGTCTCCAAGCTCAAATCAAGCTGACACTGTCACAGAGAACATAATGCAGCCGTTTTCACAGGCTGACTGTGACTCCTTTTACTGGAAAACTCACTTTAATCAGTATAATTAATGCAGTTTTGCTCCACAATTTGATTACAGCATCTCTTCAGCAGCTAAGTAAACGTCTTTCTTTGCCACAGTGTCTTTTTGATCGTAGCTCTGAGGGGAACCAAAAAAGACTATTTCACTGATGATAAGGCTGGCAGACTTATTATATGTCAAAAAAGTCTGGCAATATTTGTTATCAACAAATCCCATAAAAAGACCAAAACCACAGTTGATCCTACAAACAAGTGTTGTCTATGTCCCCAAAGCACGATAAACCATATTCCTCTGTGTCATAGAGCTTGTTTGTTTTTAAAAAAAATACGAAAAAAAGCATCAGTAAGCCACCATGATGCTCATGGGTACAGTCCCTGTACACTACACACAATCCTACTGCTGCAAGGACTCACTTGTACACCATATTCACAGCTGAAAATAATCCCAGCAAACACACAATTCACTTCTGCTTCACTCAAAAACTAAAATATCTAGCTGTTTAAATAAGATTTTTGACCTCTTAGTAAAATAAAATTCAATATTAATGACCATTTTTGAAGATTCATATCAGTAGGAACTATGTTTTGACTGTATTATGAAAAGGATTCACATGTTGTTTCACATGTTTATTCACTGGATTTGCTGACAATTACAAAAATACAGAATATACAGCCTTCTCCTCTAAGTGGGATTACCTCTGTCTGACCTCCACTACATCCAAACAATAGGCTGGATGAGGACAGAGAGCCAGTGTAGCCTGCACACTGGCAACACCTTTATTGAACAATGTATTGATTGTCTATGGATCTTCCTCAAGTTGAAAAACAGAATAGTGCTCTCAGTCTAATAAGCCAGTGGTTCTTTGTCTACTTTTGCTGACACAGTCAGTATTTTAATGCACATACAGTAACTGCCACTTGAGTATTCTATCTGTTTTGTAATAAGTCTCGAGCATAGAAGCATATGCATCATATTTGTTTGGTCGAACAAGGTCACTTACCTGAGGCTGGGTTCAGAAGGCATGCCCCAAGACAAAGGAAGAGGAGACGGTGTTGAAGGTGGAGAGGAGGTGCTGTATGGCTCCTGAGGACTGTAGTCTCCTCACTGAGAACATACATCAGCCTGATAGGACAGAGCAGCATGTCAGCTTTACTCAGTCCATCCACTTGACCCAGCAGCACTGTGACAACCTCCTGTGTGATGTGTGAAGGGATGCAACCGCATGTCACCTCTAATGGTGATTTCTCCCTTCTCTCGGCCACAATGGTTTTGACTTTGACACTTCTTATGCCTGCATTTTCAATGCATTTTCATGCAGAGCAGAGCGGCTGTGACAGCCACAGACAGCTAGACTTCAGAGAAGAGAATAAACAAGCTCAGCACCTCTCAAAACAAGCCTGGAGTCCAAATTACACCAAGTCCCTCTGGTGTAGCTACAACCTTGACATAATGTGCTACACACCTTAATCTGATATCCCTCCCTGTCTCCTGCAAGATACAGAAGCACAAGAGGGAAACAGAGGTCAGCTCTGATGGACTTGGAAATCGAAGCTGCTGTTGATACTCTGATTGAAATACTACTCACTCACAGTACAGTGGGTCATTCCAGGTCCTCTCACATGGCTATTTTATGGAAGTAAGCCTGTGTATGCATGTGGTTTGACTTAAGTGCAGGCAGGGCTGAATGAACCAATGGCTGCTCTTGAGTGTTGTACGCAGCGAGATCTAGTTATCGATCTGTGTATGAGTGACCTTCAGACCAATGGCCACAGGCAACTGCTACTGACTGATGAGGGGAGAAGGAGCTTATTCTGTGGAACTGAGTCCAGTGCCAGTGCAGGGTTACATACTGTATGTCTATCTCATAGCTTTACTTGTAAGCTTTTAACTGCTTTTGTTCTATTTTGTTTTTCTGTATAGAGAAAAAAAAATCAATCAAATGTACTGTAGAACACATCAGGAATGCAAATTAGGACTTATTGGGGGGCCC
>JAPZDY010000025.1:23225282-23258525 GCA_029783645.1 Ctenochaetus hawaiiensis
TAGAAAACAACAGGAATGCAAATTAGGACTTATACCCCCCCCCCCCCCCACTCGACGTATCTCCATTTGACTCCATTGATGTCTTTCAAATGCAGTGCATCAAGTTTTGATTGTAACTGCCAATAAATTCAGCAACATACTTCATGCCATCTAAATGAGACATAATGAGTTCCCATCATTTCAGCCTCAGAAAAGATTAAACATATCCGGAAGGTGGATATATTTAGGATCTGATAATCACAACAAGCAGGCCATTGTTTCCCGCAAAACACTGTAATCTCCTGACAGACACAACCACAATGGTAAATGCTGTGTTTTACGCAGAGGAGGCACTTAGGATTTACCCACGAAGAGCGCGCAACTGAAACGGAACTGGGAATTGGGAGGAAGGTTTGGGTTGCCAGATACGCAGACACCATTAGTGCATTAACTGTCACTTTCTAAAAGCCCCCAGCTGTCAAAAGGTCTCCTAGCAACAGGCCAGCGCCTCGGTCCACAAACTATGGGGACGGAGGACGAGCCTCCTCCGTACGAGTCCAATAATCCTGTTGCATCCCTCACAGGGCGCACTCTGACAATCTATGCAAGAATTTGTTGTTTCGAGCACATCTTTGCAGAAATGTACTGTGTTCAGTTTCCTCCTGCCTTAGTATGTCACAAGCTTACGCACCTCATATGATTGTGTTATGATTCAGTCCCGTCCCCGCTGGCGGCCTCTCCGTTACAAATGTCATTTGATGTCCGAGGTCAGTCTCTTGTACATCCGCGGCGGGAGGAAAGGAGGACGCGGCGGCGAACAGATGCGCTCAGTTATCACGGACACTTTGTTGGTTACACTGTAGCACCTAAATTGTTAGATTATAGCCCCGCCTCTCCAAGGCGGTCACATGAATGTGGCCATAGAGCAGATACAGCGCCTCCAGGTGGATAATTGGGATATGGACAACTATGTGAACGTCTGAATGTTTATTTCATACAGTATGACAGACGCCTGAAACGACACCAGGGGTCCTCGTAGGCTCTCTCTTGGGGATGTACCGAGAGAAAAGAAATTATGTGTTTGATGTTGTCGTAGATCAGTTAACAACGTCTTAAACACTAAAGACTGAAGAGTAGAAGAAAACAAAGGATATACCTATTGACAGTGCCACTGTTATCCCGAGTTGGGAGGTTATTATTAACCACATACACAGTCAGTTTTTTTTTCTAGATAATTCAGTAGATAAATTGGAGTATTGGTGGTCTGTTTTGACTAAAAGTTCTTTTTATTAGGTAATATACTTTTTTGAATTGTTAAGTATCTTCTGGAGGCATTTTTGACTCCTCTCCAAGCTAAATTGATAAACCGGTGACCTCCATCTAGCGGTTTTTAGAAAAAACTACACCAGCATCCTAACGCACTATCCCCATCTTGCTAAAAGAGGAGAAAAATCGACAGCACCTCCTGTTGATATGAATGAATAAAATAATCCAGCGAGGTTACTTAAAGGTAAATGCCATCGGGATCAATATACCAGTTGGCATTTTTAGACATAGCCTTAAATCAAACTGTTGTGACACATTTTTGAATCAGAGTCCCTGCAGGTGCTCTGACATCTGTAGTCTGAAATTATGCCATCCTACTTTTGCGCACATGCTGCGTTCATGCGCTCCCCGTCAGTTCCCTGCTCAACTGCGTTTGTAACACTCATGAGTACAGGGTTGAAGAAGCATTAGCGATCTTAACACAGTTTTCAAAATTATTACACATTCTCAAAAAACAAACATATCTGATATTTATCTTTGTATAATAATCTATCTATGTATAAGAATATAAGAATTTCACTTTCATATCAGTTTTCAACAAAATCGCAACATTTCCTACAGTACCTGAAGGCAGCATCACTTTACTGCAGTCAGACAAGAAAAGACAGAGGGACTTTGCCGGAGCCTGTCGCAGGAAACAGGCTACGAAATTCCCCAAAGAATTGCTCAAACCAGGCTCAATGTAGTCAGCTGCTACATGAACTCTTGGGCAGCTGGGGTAAGTGTTTGTGGTCCTTCTTTTGTCCTTAGAGTTTATTAAACTTTGTCGTACCGAAGTTGTTTCGGGCCCCCGTCCCATGGCAGAGACCGAGGCAGGGATGTTTACTGTATTCCTTCCCCGCATGTGGCGTCTCATCTACGAAAAAGTCGTTAGGTCGTTAGACTGACACAGCTACTCTTTGAAAAAAAAATCTCGGGAATATGCTAAGTCCTGAAGATATGACAAGAACTTAATGTGTTTTTACAGACTGTACGCATCTGCTTTTGCGTTCAAGTGGTATTGTCGGTGTTAAGTTACGTCTCTGCTGTGCGTTGCTAACATGTATCGTGTCAATTACTATTGCTAATGTTGCTAACCGAAAAGTGTATGCTAGAATAACCAAAGTGATATACTCTTTTACTATTTAGGCCTAAAATCTTCAAGTCATTTTATACATTAACTGTGTTAAAACTGGGTGACCTCCAACCACCACCATCTTATCATCATCATCTTATGATAAGCATCAAGTGCTTAGCACCAATATAAACAGACCAGTCTCTCATTCTCAAAATACCAAAGCTTTATGTGCAAATTTCAAACACAACCCATAATAATACGCAAATTAATGTGTTATTATACAGAATATAACTAGAAGTAATTTCCAAAACGGGTGCACTATGATCCTCCATGCAGACTTAAACTTTGCCTTTACATTCACCGAAGAAAGTATTACATCCTGTCAGGCTTTCAGGATTCTTAGTTGCTTATGCAAGTATGTGAAACTTAGACACTTTAATGTAGGGCTCAATGTGCATTAACAAGCTGAGACTCATTCTTCTGTATCAGTCTGAATCTTTAGCATTCCCCAACCTGTGTCAATGCAGCCCCTTCAAGTCTACACAGGGATTGACAGGATTTTGGTCCCTTAATTCCATTTTGCTACAGAGTGCTCCTCAAAGAGGAGCCTGAGGACCTCAAAGGAACTGTATGGCTGCCCAGACAAATGCGTCATATACTTCAGATTGCTTAACTTGATTTGCCTGTCTAGGTGGTAGCACAGTGCAAGGTTGTAGTCTGCTTTGATGAGAGGGCTTCAACATGTTCCTGCTCCGCAGTTCTGTAGTAAATGCGATAATGACTACCAAAACAAAAATCTGCTCAGCTGGGTTTCCTGAACTCAAGTCCTCATGAGATATGGGTGGTTTTTTAAAAACAACCTTTTACCATAAGTTTTAGTTTTTTGTGTAGGTTAAAGTATCAACCTATTTTCAGTCTAAATTCTTAATTTTCAGGTATGTGGGATTCCCATCTTTGACCCAGAGCTGCATGCTGACCAATGATGGGAAAGTTTTCCCCTCTGCAGTGCCCATTGGCTCCCCTGAGATGACCCCAGAAGAAGTGAAATGTGGATGACAGTGTGAGCCAGGGGAATTCAAGATTTGGGCCAAGATATTTTCACACTGAGCCAATAACAAATCATTTGTAGTTGACACAAAAATAACCATACACTCACTCAGTTCCAATCAGCTGTCACAATGACGATGCCAGGACCACTGTATGTATGTCTGGCTCTGATATGGGCGGGAAGCTGCAGCGCTCACAGCCTCTTTACCTGCGAGCCCATCGAAGTACATCGGTGCTTGGGGATGCCCTACAATATGACCTTCTTTCCCAACATGATGGAGCACTACGACCAGGATATTGCAGCCAGTTACATGGAGGTGTGACATCATTTCATTATATATAAGTTTGTTGACACTTGAATTGTGCCAAAATTGATCTTGTGAGGCCTTGATCTTATCATCTATCGATCAATTCGTGTGTGTTTTTTTTTTTCCAAAAAGCAATTAATCAAACCAGATGTAAAATATTCAATTACATTTTTGCAATTACATATTCTCATGTTATCTTCAGTAATTTTAGTTTGGCTTGATATTCATTATAATTCAATCTTACATAACTTTATTTTAATCAGGTCCCATCATTTACAAAGAACTATGAAACATGTCAAGTGAAATTTGGGGAATATATATCAGCAATACACCGATACAGAATTTGTCTATTGTGCTTTCAGACGGACTGGTATGGAGTTATTTTCAGACCTTTGAGCTCTGTAAGGCAAAAAACTTCATGGTTAGGGGGTTTACAGCTGCAGGCCAACCTTAAAGAATCTCTTTGGTCTTGGTTTTAAAAGAAGAATTCTAATCATATTGTCCTTTAATAGGAAAAAAGCTTCCTCTGCTTTTAAATAATAGTTATAATTTCAGTTACTTTTGAAGATAATGAATATTATCTGAAAATAATTGCTGGGATTAGTGCTATTATTTGTTCTGTTAGTGGCTCTAGTCTATAAATGTCAGTGTTTGCCATCCTTCAGAAGCACTTATTGAGTGAACCATAATTACCGTTTTGTAGTAGTCATCAACAGGTGCACGCTCAGCCACAGTTTGTCCTCAAATCATGCCTCAAGGTTAAAGAGTACCATCTCATAAATAATACATTGAAAAATTATAAATATAAATCAGTACACTCTTTTATTTTTTAACTGTCAAAAATAATATTTTTACAAGACAAGTAAATTAACAGTAAAGAAAACATTTAAATTGCTTCAACAAGCCATGTGAAGGGTCTTGTTTTTGTTGTGTCGAGTCTCGGCAGTGTATCAGTGTGTCTCAGTAAAGAAGTCTGTTTTTGTAGTTGCTGCATCCTGTGTCCAGGCATTCCTGAAGGCCAGGGTTTGGGTTACACACATTTGGTGTCTGAGCGTTGAGCATTAACAGTGATCTGTTGAAGGAGTCTTTTGTGTGGCATTCTGGCAAAGGTAGCAGGTACAGGCTTTCTATTTCACAGCAAACTTGGCCACTGGCAACTTCGTCGACTTTGTTGTGAGGGGCCTTTGATTTCTGGAGGAAGGGGAGGGACACACCCAGTGTCACACAAAGCCTACCCGGCCTGCATACCACAATGAGTATTCTCTCTCTCTCTCTCTCTCTCTCTTTCTCTCTCTCTCTCTCTGTTAATCACTCACTCATTTCCCTCCTGTACAGTCTTACCTCCACTGCCCTGTCTCCCAGGTGACAGGCTAACACTGTGTGGCCTACATTCAGCATCACATACTATACATAGTTTTCTTTGAAAGACTGCAGTGATTTATTACAAACCCCGACGCTGTAATCAAGCTGACTTCTGCTGTGTACGGACTCAATCCGGCCTATCAGTGGGGTTTTCCGGAGGAGGGCTAACCTTTTTCCGCCCTTGGTCCACCCATTCCACCCATATCTGCCAGCTTCTGAAATAGAAAAGTCTGAAGTTTTAGAATACAGAGAGCATGAAAAAACTAATTGACGAACTGTAACGGACAGAGAGCACTGGAGGGTCTTAAAAGTTCGAGCCTGAAGTTTTTGAAAAGTGATTTTCTTGACTATTTCGAGTCATTTAATCCTTGAAGTACTTTGCTCTGAAAATCCTCCACAGAGGATTTTGCCTGTAAGAGCAAATCAGCTCAACTTGTACCGCTGATCCTGGTTGAAAGTTTATGAAATGAGGGCAGTTTTTACAGAAACTCTGCTGTAAAGCAAATAAAGGTCAGATTGTTGAGCAATGGGCAGCTCATTGAGACGAGGTCCAGGACCTCCACAGGAGAGGAACAAGGAGGCGTTCAGTCAGAGGGGGCAAGCCCAGGCCCCAGAGAGGTGGGACTACTGCCAGACTGGATGTCAGGAAAAAACGAGGCGAGGAAACGTTGAATAGTAAATTGTGTAGAAGTGTGTGTTTGTGTGTGATAGTGTTTTGAAAACAAATATTAGCAGTATCGACTGACGGAAGTCTTTCCATGCATGTTATCTGATAATGGTTGATGGGTTTCAAACAAAACTCTAAAAGATCTACATGGTTTTTAGTGTAGTTGTGAGTGAGCAAAGTCTCCTGGGTAATTAAAGTGGTTTAGATGCAAAAATAAGGAACCTCTGTGAATCATAAGAGTATACACTCACTCAAATTCCAAGGATTTAGAAGGATCAGCATAGACATGACCGGGACTTGTTTAACTGTAATGAAGTTGTCATCAGTGTAAAGTGTGTTTGCCTTTGATAAATCCACGTATATTGTACTGTAGACACACTAATACTGCGGCTCATCTGCAGCCTAAACTGTCAACAGTTCTGCACATTCCTGCCTTCCTGGCCTGTCGTTGTGTGTTTGCAAATGTCTGTGCACTCATTTCCTGCCACCTATAGCACACCCCCACCTCTCAGTCCTCCAGCTCTTGACCAGTGTGTTGAAATGAAAGAATATGGTTCTCAGACGGTGAATGGGCTCCTTTGTGTTGGGCCAACGATCACTGCAGATCCACGAAATAAGTTAATGCCTTATGTAGAACATTAGTCCCAACCATTTTTTGAACTGTGACCCCTTAAAACAAGAAAAATTATTGACGCATGGCCCATCATTACCACTTATATATAAGACTGTTGGAAAATGTAATCAGGATACCCGAAGTTTTCAGTTTTTCACAAAGTGGGGGGTTTCAAAGAAAGTATATTTCATTATATTTTTTCAGCTTTGCAACATTTTTACCTTGCAACGCAGTTTATTCCAGTTTATGGCCTCAGCATTTGTTTTGTCACATCCGGTCCCTGTGAAAATCGATAGAGGAAAGTCAGCTGTGGGTGACATTGTCAAAGGCGAATTTGTGATCTTACAGACTGCTACTGTCTGCCGGACATGATCAAATGTGTTCAAAGTGAATCCAGTACTTCAATCACAAGCATTTGCACAGACTGTCAGACCACCTTTAAAAACACCAACAAAGTTCATGTTTTTCAGTTAAACTTCAAGCATGGATCACAACCTCTCATAACCATGTCAATACAACTTATGTTTTTTCTTCATCCCCAGCCATTCATGCCCCTGGTAAACCTGCGCTGCTCTCCATATGTTCACCACTTTCTGTGCCAAGCCTTTATTCCAGCGTGCACAGAGGAGAACAAGGTGATCCCTCCATGCAGAGAGGAGTGTGAGACCATTTTTTCAGACTGCGAGGAGAACATAAGAATCTTTGGTATCACCTGGCCTCTTGAGTTACAGTGTGACAAGTAAGAAAATCACAACTGCAGCAAGTCAACAAGAGCAAAAACAGTGTTTCTTGATCAGTTAATTCAAGGATTTGATTTTTTTTTCTCCCATTAGATTGGACCCGTGTGGTTTTCTTGATGGTTCTGCACCTCCTGTAACCACACCAATTAGTTCGTCACCAGCCAAGAGGGACCTTGGTTTCTGGTGCCCACTGCAGCTGAAGACCAAGCCAGGCCTTGGATCATCGTTCCTGGGTGCTCAGGACTGCGCTCCTCCTTGCTCCAACATGTACTTCAAACCCCACGACATTGAATTTGCCAAGAGCTTCATCGGCGTGTGCTCAATCATCTGCTTGGGCGCAACGCTTTTCACCTTCCTCACTTTCCTCATCGATGTCAAACGTTTCCGCTACCCAGAGCGCCCCATAATCTTCTACGCCGTCTGCTACAGCTTCGTCTCGCTCATATACTTTATTGGTTTCCTGCTGGGGAACAATGCAGCCTGTACCAAAGCATCTCATCCTTCCAGTGTGGATACAGTGGTGCTGGGCTCTCAGAGCAAAGGCTGCACTCTGCTTTTTATGCTTCTCTACTTCTTCTCCATTGCCGGTCTGGTGTGGTGGGTCATACTCACCATCACCTGGTTCCTGGCTGCTGGACCCAAGTGGAGCTGTGAGGCCATAGAGAAGAAAGCGGTAAAGTTTTGAATTTATGGTCATTTGTTTGTAGCAAATAACAAGATAACTCAGCAAAGACATGCTGAGTGTAGATCTAAAATGAGCAAATTCAAACCTCTAGAAGCAGAACAATGGTAGGCACTGTTAAAAATGATAATCCGTGTGTCTTCTGTGTTTAGGTGTGGTTCCACTCTGCTGCCTGGGGGATCCCCGGGTCGCTCACTGTCATGCTGTTGGCTCTAAACAAGGTTGAAGGGGACAACATCAGCGGCGTTTGCTTTGTGGGGCTCTACGATCTGGACGCCCTGCGCTACTTTGTTCTGGCTCCGCTGTGTGTGGGTGTGATAATCGGCCTCTTCCTCATCTTGGCAGGCATCGTTTCTCTCAACAACGTCCGGCAGGTCATCCAGCACGACGAGCGCAACCAAGAGAAGCTGAAAAAGTTCATGATTCGCATCGGCGTGTTCAGCTGCCTCTACCTGGTCCCACTGGTCACACTGTTAGCCTGCTACACCTACGAACAGAGTCACCGCAGCACCTGGGAGAACACCTGGATCAACGACCGCTGTCAGGAGTACAGCATCCCCTGCTCATACAAGGTACCTGAGGTTCTTTCACTTGCTGAAGTTGTTAGGCTAGTTAAGGTCAAAGGACACATAAGGAAGGGTTTCCATCCCTCTGCGTTGTTTGTTTTGTCCATTTGGTTAAATGTCTGCGATTGTTATGGTTGGCTTATTGGATATGCAGCTAATGTCGCAGTGTGTTTTTGTGTATACAAGGCCGGAGTTAATGCATGCTCTCAACTTAAATTTACTAATTAACTCTCAAAAGCCTTTAAAAATTCAGCAGTTAGATCACATTGTTTGATAAATATGGGGAATTCATCTTTTACCTGAACTTAAAGTGTCTTTTCAAGAAGCTTTTAAGGCATGGAACTGAGGTGACAGCATTAAGATGAAAGTAATACTGCAAACACCACATTAAAAAGTATCTTGGAGCACTTTCTGACCCTGAATGACTTTTTGCCATAAATATATATTAGGAAAGAAATGTTTCTAAAGCTAGAAGTACAATTTCCTGAATTACACACACGCCTCATTACTTAAAAAAGGAAATAACAATCTAGTCTAGCCTAAATGGGCCACTGTGTGTATGAAAGTGGAGTGTAATGTCCAGTGTGAAATTTGAAGCAACTAAATATAACTATTCAGACAGATGTTTTAAAAAGGTCCCTGACAGTCAGTGTTACTTTGTGTGTGCATTTGTTTTATTAAAGGCAACTCACAGACCATACAAGAGAAAAGGCCATCCACAGAGGATTCAGTATAAAGGAATAATATTCAATAAAATGATAGTAAATTTAAACTAAGTGTTTTTTGGAAACACTTTTACTCAAAGGGTGTAATCGATATTACATAAGCTAATGTGTGGTTTCACACTGTGTGAAAACAATCAGACGACATCAAAGACATGTAAAAAGAAAAAACTGTCTCACTATCTATGTCACTATTTTAGACTAAAAGTACTAACACTTGATTTTTGTCTGAAGTCAAAGATCAGGTTAAGAGAGTTTACACACAGTAAATCTCAAGGATTCTATTTTGGTGTGTGTTTGTCTTTTTGTTCCAGACAACAGAGCTGGACCGCCCTGACCTCTCCCTCTTTCTGGTGAAGTACTTAATGACACTTGTGGTTGGAATATCTGCAGTGTTTTGGGTCAGCAGCAAAAAGACGTGCGCTGAGTGGGCTTACTTTTTCAACAGGACCCGCAAGAGAGAGTGAGGCCATGTCTCTTGTTCTGTTATGTGTTCAAATCAGTTTTCCAAAAAAATTTAGATATATTGTCACTATACTCTCCTGTTCTCTGACGTACAGTCCCATCAGTGAGAGCCGCCGGGTGCTGCAGGAGTCCTGTGAGTTCTTCCTCAAGCACAACAGCCGCGTCCAGCACAAGAAGAAGCACTACAAGCCGAGCTCCCACAAGCTGAAGGTCATCTCCAAGTCCATGGGCACGAGCACTGGTGCTGCACCCTCCAATGTCTCAACGGCAGCCTCCATAACCAACCAAGGAACTTCTGTGCTGGGCAATCATGAGTCCCATTTGCAAGGTTCTATGTCTGAGGCATCAGTGAGGGGGCACCTGGAGAGGGGCACCTCCAGTCGAGGTTCCAGGAGGGGGGAGAGAGAGAGGGACAGGGAGAGGGAGGTTGGAGAGAGACGAAGCAAAGCCGGGAGCTCCAGTAAGATCAGCAGCCGCTCAGGGAGCATGCACCGAGTCCCAGATGGGAGGTAAGTCAGACAGATGGAAAATAACTTCAAACTGTTATTGCTAGAATTGTAAAATGTTTTATTGTTGACGTTTGTGAAGAGCACAGACGTAACACTTTAACCACATGCAGTGTTTTACATGTTGTTATATTGGACAATTCAGCTCCATTTAAGTAGCTTTCTCCTCTGCTGTCTCAGTCGTACAGAACTGCACATCTGCACAAGTAATAACCACCAATAATGCCTGATGTGTCCTGACTTAGGATTACTCCGTGGAGCGAGTTGTCAGAGGTCAAGCAGGTCGCCAGTGGACAGCAGTATCCAGCTTTAAACCTATCACACACACACATCCAGGACTCCAGCCACCAGCTGGTGCACCAGGTGCCTGATGAGAGCAAGGACGCAAAGGGCGGCAGCTGCTGAGGCATCTGAACCAGCCAAATTTATCATCCATCCATGTTCACATATCTGTTTCAAACCACAGCACCCATTTGGGTCATACATCACATACGCTGCACACGTCAGATTATGATTGTATTTGTAACATTGTAGTCAGTGAATGTTCATTGCCAGTTGAATGCAACATGCCTTGAGTAAGTATTCCAAATGTGGTTTGTTCAGTATGTATCTGTGGGTTTCTACAGAGAGCCTGAAGGTATCTTTGAGCTTTACTGAGCTTCTTGCCTCACACCTGAATGTTGCAGCAACACAGCTGCATTCAACCTACACATCTACCAATAGTCATTTATTTTTTTAGTATGCATTAAAAAACTTTAGATCTGCTGTTTTGTAGAGTGATAGCTGAATGCCATAGAATGCGTTCTAGTAAAAAAAAAATGCAATATTTATGTAAATATGTATCAGAAATGAAGTCTTTCACTGGACTAGTCACTACACTGTGTGTTATGTCAAGAAAGGTCATGATATCACCAAACATTCAACTCTCAAGAGAGTCTCCTGTGGTTAACTGACTCCTGAATGTCTTTGTTCTTCCTTGAAATATGGCTTGTCTTCCAGCCTTGTCTTTTACTACACATAGTACTCCCTTGATAAAAGGCATGCTCTTAAACTTGATGTAGTTGATTTTTAGACAATGTTGAATTTATGATCTTCTTTTTTTAAATGTACCTTCACTTGATTTTGTCGTACAAACACTTACTGTGCGGAGGTGTCTTCTAAATAAGAGTCCTGTGAATTTGGATAAAAGTATAGCTTTATAGTTTTCTACAAGAATGTGCCTTCCTTTGAGTGATTCCTCATCTGCAGTGAACATCAAAGAACTTCCAGATGTTTTGCATGTGTGAAGTCTACCTGTGTTCTTGGTGTAGGTGTAACTTCATATAATTTAGAGTCCACTAGAGGAAACCAATCAAACAGGCTTTGCACTAATTGTCCGAAGAAGCACAAACCACTGATTTTTATGTATGAATAGTCCGAAACAAACATAGAGGAAGATTTTGAGCTTTTTTTCAGGGCTTATTTAAAACATATGAGTCATGAACCTGTTTTTTTTTTTTTATAAGTATCTTCAGAACACGTTTATGCTGGTTTGTTTTGTTTGATTCTTCCCTTTATTTCCTTTACCTTTTTATATTTGGGAGTCACAGGAGGATTTGGAAAACACTAATTAAAAGGGAATTCTTGTCATTTGCAGTTTTACTTGTATATTCTTGCTCTTTCATGTGGGCAGGGGTCTTTTCTGTAATGTACTTAGACTTAGTGTAGTCTATGAAATGCTCACTACAGCTGTTATGAACCGTTTTTATACTGTTTTTTTTATGTAGACTTTCCTGTCAGTTCAATTTTGTATCAATTCAGTATATTTTAATAAAATATAATTGAATAAAAAATGAATCCGCGTGACTCGGTGATTATTGGATTTGTAATAGATTTTTTTTTGTGTAGGCTTTAATACCACCGACACAGTAAAGTGAAGACCACACACGAACATGGCTGGAAAGAATGAAAAATGTCAAAATTCACTCGGTAATTTGCACGCTGGCGGGATTACGACTGTTTATATGAACATCGCGGGGATGATGGACTGAGTTTTCTGCCCCCTCCTTCTCGTCCTGCCCTCCTCTCCGGACTAAAAGCGGCTGGAGTTGGAGTCACACTGTCGCCTCACCTCTCTCTCACAGGGAGCGCAGTTGTCTCTTGTATGATGTCTCCTCTCGTTGCCCGCCTGCTGCTTCTGGTCTGCTTGGCTTTGCCTCTTTATGGCGTGGAAAAGGTGAGAAGTAGAGGATACCGAAAGGATCCTGACGCCGAAAAGGTAAGAGAGAGTTCGCGAAGACGGTGACCGCGCAGCCGCTGAGATTATTCACAGAAAGTACATATGTGGCATTTGTGCGTCCAGGACAGATTTTGTGACTTCTCATAACTGGAAAAAAAAAGGGCTCTTATGAGTATATAAATTTCAAATGACTTTTTTTTTGTCAGTTAACGCTCTTTGTTGAGTTTAAAATACCTGTATGATAACATTTGCCCGTTATTTTCCTAAAACTCACTCTTATAATTTCTTGCTTAATGCATTGCTATTTATCACCTTGAATAAAGACATTTGTCCCAAAAGTCCAAAGTAATGTGCTGAGTCCTTTACATGATCCACATGTAGGCTTACTGTGCAGGGAGTGTGCTGACCACTTTGGCAAAATGGGCTCTAAAATTACCTGATTCCAGCAGCATCTGAGAAAATGCAGTTCTATTGCTTTTGTGTAGTCAGCTGGTTCTCTGTTATCCCACTTTTGGTCACTCTGCAGCAGCCTGAGAGGACAGAAATCCCCCACCAGGAAGCTGGGGTCTGACTCACACTGTCTGGGGCTCTCTTTGTTATCTGTCTCACTGCCTTGCCAGTGTATATTTTAAGGCTGATAAATGTGTATATCTGATAATATTCTCAAAATACCTAAAGCAGGGTTCAGCAAAGTCCACAGCAATCAGTTCACACCAGCCCTTCTATTTTTGTATGAAATTGCATAACCCTGTTCATGGTAGGCTGGGAGCGTGTGGACAAAGTGGCACACATTTCTCTCTGTAATCTCTTGGGAGTCAAATGAAAGTGAAACTAGTGTTTATTTTGCTGGGACTCTGTGGACCTCCCTCAGGGACTCCTTCAAGTCTGCATACCTTACTTTGAGAACCACAGAGCCGGAGCAGTTAGCTCTGTATTACTTGAAAAAGTCGTATATTTTACAACTGAAGAGACAGCAGAAGGATATAATGAATAGCATTTTATGTTACCATCTGTATTTAGTGCACTGGAAATGATGCAGAAAAGCCCAACTGCACTAGACACTCTGGAGGAGGAAGATCTACTTATTTACACAACATGGTAATCATGAAATCATATTATGCATCCTCTGGAGATCCTCTGAATTGAAAAAAAAAAAACTTGAAGCCAAGCATAACTTCCACGCTCTGCATGCTCCACAAGAGCTTCAGCCTTTGCTGCGGTGTTGACTAATGCATGAAATGCTACTGATCCCTCAGCACTTTGGGGCAAATGCAGCCTTTATGCGTCAGTTACAGTAAAGACTGTGTGCTGCTAATATTCAGCAGGCAGGCAGAACCACTATAGAAACAGCAGACAGTAGACAGAGGTTCCATTCATTAGTCTGCTTTGAAAGGTCTCCAAAAAATCCAACCCATAATAAAACACTGGCATATTTCCTTTCTGAATATCAACCAATAGACTCATGCTGTACTTGCGTCATTTCCACTTTTTTGGTGCCTATTAGCTGAGGTGCCCGGACATTTTGTCCCTTTCCCTTAGGGAGAAGTTTCAGGTCTATTACAGCACAAACATACCAACTCGCCATCTTCTGGTTTTATCAGAGATCTCCCAGTTTCCTATAGCGATGATGTCAGACCTCACAGCTCCTGATAGCTCTAGCATAACCACTTAATGGCTAACACAGACTCTTTAACATCTGTTTGGCAGCAGCTGGCATTGGAATATTGCAATTCAACTTAAATTCACTCTTTTCCAGATTTACATCATCTGAAATAAATTCTTCTACTTTACCCCGGAGACTCAAGTCGAGACAAGTTGTCGAAACTGGAGTAAAAACTCTTTGTTCTCCTCTTATGCCTGCAAAATTTTTTTTCTCCCCCTTTTGCCTTTTGGCCATTTGCCCCTCTGACAACCTCACAGCTGCATAAAGAGCAAACCGGCAGAAAATGACCTGACAAAAGCCCAGAATTTAATCCTTTCGGCACCAGCGTTTCTTTAAGGACACAGACGCTCTTTTATGTGTCTTTTTATGTCTGACCTGACTGAAGGAAGGGATATATGACACCTATACATCACAAAACCAAAATGAAATTCCAACTTTAGCTAAAAAAAAGCTTCTAAAGTTAACCTTTACACTGTAATCTGCTGGTCAAAATGTCTCTTTAAAGAAAATGTCAAACAAAGCTATCTTGGATCTTAATTGTGTGTATCTCTGTCTGTGGTATGGCACTTTTGGCAAGCTTCCCTGTCCCTGTGTATGTGTGTCTGTGTGTGCTTGAGTCAGCATGAGTAAGATGCGGCATCTGTTTAAACATAGCAGGAGATTCAGCTGGACAATGAATCACACCGAGAGAAGAATGTGCAGACACCTAATTTAGCCCCCAGTTCCTCATTAACACACAACGCTAAACAGCTCGCTAAATGGCTCCATGGTGTGCTGGTGCTGTTGCTTTGCCTTGGTTTGGATCACATGTTTTTGCATTTATTTTAGCACTACGGCAGCAGTTTTGTTTATATAACTGCTTAATGACGTATAATCTGGCTCCTTGTGTATGATGGTTGAATGATTTACAGCATTTAGGTGTTTGCATTGCATGCAGCCCAAACAAGGACTCTTTCCCCAAGGGAGGACAAAGAAAAATTTGAAGCAGGAAGTTAGATAACAATGGACTCCGCAACAGATGTTGTGGTGTTCCTTCTTTTCACTGTCAACATCTTCTCTTGTTTTTCAGTATGGCAGTTGCTTACAGGGGCCGTCAGGCACCCCCGGCAGGGATGGTAACCCTGGAGCTAATGGCATCCCTGGCACGCCTGGCATCCCTGGCCGTGATGGGCTCAAAGGTGAGAAAGGAGAGTGCGTTAATGAGATCTTTGAGGAACCTTGGAGGCCCAACTATAAGCAGTGTGCCTGGAACTCTCTGAATTATGGGATTGACCTGGGTAAAGTAGCTGTAAGTGTCCTAGCCACTTTCCAAATCCACAGAAATGTTAACAAGCGCCACAATGAATAGCAGTAGCAAAAGCTTTCACTGTTTTGTTGCAGGACTGTACGTTCACTAAGCTGCGTTCAGACAGCGCCCTCAGAGTCCTCTTCAGTGGCTCCCTCAGACTCAAGTGTAAGAACGCATGCTGCCAGAGGTGGTACTTCACCTTCAATGGAGCAGAGTGCACAGGACCCCTGCCCATAGAGTCCATCATCTACTTAGACCAAGGAAGTCCTGAGCTCAACTCAACCATCAATATCCACAGGACATCCTCAGGTACAACTAAAGTCATAGGTTTTATTGTGCAAAAAACAAAACAAAAACAAAAACAAATTGAACCACCAGTATTTCCTCCAAGGCTATACTGATATAGTTTGAAAGAGTTTAAAATTTGGGGAAAATACCTTTATTCTCTTTCTTGCCAAGACCTGGATATTCGGTAGATAAACTGTGGCTACAGCAAGCAGTAAATTAGCTTAATCTAAGATGCTAAATTGTAGTTTACAAGGGATTATGTGCTGGACTGTTTGTTAGTCAGACACAGTAGCTTCCTGAGGTTTACACAGGTCACCTTCAGGAAGTCACTGCTCCCACCTTTCATTATCTCTGTTAGCTTTGAGCACAAAAGGTGAGTTGTTTCCCCCTTTTCCTTCCTTATTTCTTTGTTTTGTCACCTTCAAATAAAGCCAAGCTAGCTCTTTCCCATTTTCCAGTGTCTGCGCCAAGCTAGGCTAACTAGCTGCCAACTGTAGTTTTAACGTTATATTTACAAGACAGTTTCAAGAGTGGCATCGATCTCCTGATCTGACTTTTGACAAGAATGAATAATCATATTCCTGTTCATTCAAGTGGTTATTTAAGACCTGTGATTAAATTAAGTTTAAAGTTGAAAAGTTTGTCTCTGGTTTATGAAACAAAACCATTAAGATTTTCTGTTTTTGATGAGGGTTTGTGTGTTTCCTGAAATTTGTTTGTACTGTCCTCTTTTCTTCTCCTCAGTTGAAGGGCTGTGTGAGGGAGTGAAAGCAGGATTGGTGGATGTGGCCGTGTGGGTGGGGACCTGTGCCGACTACCCCAGAGGAGACGCATCTACGGGGTGGAACTCAGTATCCAGAATAATCATCGAGGAACTGCCCAAATGAAAAAATTGTTTCATGTACAGGAGGGATCAGTTCTGGTTGTATGTTATCATTGCCCTTTAAAATGATCAGGTACAGTTTGCTGAGAGCTCACAGCATCACTGATGGTAACTTGAATGTTTTATTTTTTTTGTTTAAATATTATACAAGTCGACAGGCCCAAGACAAGAATACTGTGTCAATCTGTCCACCAGAATTAAACTTTGTACTGTAGCTTCTCTGTTTATGGCTGCTCTCAGTAACCATTTAACAGATACTGTGGCAAGACCATTGACGATATTTAAACTATGTACTCATATGACCTGTTGTTATTACTCTTAATAAAGTAATCTTTTTTAAAGAACTGAGCTTTAAGTATATGACCTCTTGTTTAGCAGCTTTGAAATACCATGCACTTAATTCAGTGTGGCTATAAAAGCAAAACATTTAATGAAACCCTGACTCCAAAAAAGTTTAGAATGCTATATAAAATGGAAATTAAAAAAAGGCACAAAAGTGTTTGCAAACAAACTGTTTATACTGACAGTGGTTTTGCAAAGTGTTCCCGAGCCAACGTAGCAATATTTATACACTCATGTTTTCACAAACCTGTCTCACCTGTTAGCAGTGAATGTGTTTACCTGTGAAATGTTCAAAACAGGTGTTTTTTAGTTGGTTAGAAAATGGGAGTTTTGGAGAAACATTAAGATGCTGCTGGTCTCTCTCAAACCATGGATGACTCTAAACCTCAAAAGTCTTCAACCTCAACAGTAAAGTGAGGTGATTTACGAGCCTATCATCTCATTGCCGTAAAAAAACAAAACAAAACAAAACAAAACACATCTTCAATGTGAGTCTAGCATTCCTCACCTTTTCCAGTCTGTTGTTGCTCCTGTTGCAATTAATTTTCAGTGTTGCTTCCATCAAGTTCATAATAAGCATATATATATAAAAAGTTAATGAGGTAAATTGTTAAATAAATTGTTTTGTATTGTTTTCAGTTGGGTACCGTAATTTTCGGACTATAAGCCACTACTTTTTTCACACGCTTTGAACCCTGCAGCTTAAACAATGATGCAGCTAATTTATGGACGAAAATAAACAAGAAAGTGTGTGACGAAGAATTTCTGAGGCTGTTAAATTCCGACACTGAAGAACACAGCTATAGTGGTTTAAGGGCGCAGGAAGATGAAGATAGCGATCAATGACTTTTCTGGTAGGCTACTGTATTTTTTATTTTTTTAACCAGCTGTGCTACAGGCACTGTTCGGAAAAATACATTTATTTAATTAAAAGTTAAAAAAATCTTTCTGTGTTATATTTTTCTGCGTAAATATCCCATGTTTCAACGTGAACTTCTGTGGCTTATAGACAAGTGCGGCCTATATATGTACAAAATTTTTTTTCTTTATAAATTTAGTGGGTGCAGCTTATATTCAGGTGCGCTCAATAGTCCGAAAATTACAGTATATGTCAAAAAGAATGAGCAAAATATCACCTTCTAAGACATTTTTGCTTAACATGGCATCCCAGCATTTTTTAAAGCAGGGTTATATGTAAAATACTGACGACGCAGAAAACAAAGATATCCTGGACAAAAGCAGAAATTGTGGGATAAATGTATTGGCGTGTCAGGAACAGAAATCTTCTCCATTGTTGCTGTCTGTAAACAAATAATTTAAAAGAGACAAACTAATTTCACACATACATGCAACTGAAACCTGAGACGACTAGCTGATCATAAACAGCTTTTCACATTTGAGTCTCCATCTTTATCTGCCACCAGAAGGCATAAAACTTAAACAGAACTACCATGAAAAATGTCTCGACCATCTCTGTCATCATTAGACGCTGACATACCCATCATTTTTACGAAATGACTCATATAGCAGCAGCATGTCCTTTGGCGGGTACAGCAACATGCTTGTCCTTAAGTCCAAGTGTTTGTCTTGCATCTGTGTCAGTTAGAGATGCCACCACAACAATCAAAACAAAACAAAAAAAAGAATAAGAGCTTGTGTTTTTAAAAAAATAAACAGCGCCACTGCTCCTTTTGGCACATTTTTCATTCCTTTTCAGTGCAAATGAATACTCCTCACATTAGCACATTCACTCACTGCACTGAAAATTCAGTCTCATCTCTGAACAACACTGAGTGTCAGTGTGAGTCTTTCCAGCTGCTCATTCCAGGCTTTCAAGCCTCATTTATTCTGTCCCAGAAGGAAGTGAGACACATTCTCATAAACTACAAAGGTGATGCAGCAGGCAGGAGTCACCCGAATTAGGTTTGGGATGATGCCTTTGTAGAAACCAATAGCGCCTTCATTTCTGCCAAGAAAGGGGAAAAAGAGACCATGATTCAAAATGGACGATACTCGATTTATTTTAACAGCTGAACCTAGAAACTGTGACTAGAATGGCCCGTTCTGCTCTTTTTTCTGAATGTATCAGGATCATACCTCCATGTCCGTCTGATGACATCAATGACTCCATTGTATCTATTGTGCTGGTCTTGCAGGCGAGCTCGCACCACTTGATATGGGTACGTTGTGGCCACAGCAAATATTTTGGATAATGCCGCCATTGTGATATATTCCAAAGCATTCTGTTAACAGATGGAGAGAAGGAGAGAGAAGTGAACAGAGCAGAAGCAGAGCACGAAAACCCATGAGTCACTTCTTCAACTTCTAGTTATCAGCTGTGGACTCAGTCTTATGAAACTGAAAAGCTACAAGCTTTAAGCCTGCGTTTTATTCAACAGTGAGCACGTTTTCAGACTGCTTATGGCTCGTGGAGGTAATGACTCACCAACTTCGCTTCTGAAGGCACTTTCTTGTATTTGTTGTAGTCTCTCTTGAGCTCTTCGTAGGCCATGAACTGTAGCGCTCCATGAGATGTGCCAAACAGACCAGGAACATAACCCTTTGACAAATACATGCTATCATAAGCCAATCTTTTACGACACAATAAACTATCTTTTACATGCATTATATATGAATGACAAAACTCACTACACTGGCTCTGTTGCTAACTTTGTAGACTTATCACCAATTTCTTACAAGCGTTTGGTAGAAATTATCCTGCCTCATCAATTTCTTTCGAGAGTTTGGTAGAAATGATCCTGGCAGATAACACTCTTCACATTATGTTAGTGAAATAAGTCAAATGTGGCATAAAATTCTGAATGTTATCACCATTCTTCATTTAAGTTCTCTGCTATAGCTATTGTTGGCTGGTGATGCCCTCTAGTGGTTATTCATGCACCATAAGAAAACTTCCGTTTCAGTTGGTCAGGTTAAAGGATACCTTCTGTTGAAGTAATTCTTCTAATTCCTCTCAGAAGTTTATGAGATGCTTATTTTACTCAACCTTTTATTGAGTAAAATGAGCACCTCATAAACTTATACAAAGTACAAAGATGATATCTAACCTTGTATAGTCCGGACACTCCTTCATGGCGGTAGATCTTGACCAATGCATCTATCATCCCTTTGTACTGTTTACTGTTTGGGTCAGCGTTGTACTGCAGCACCAGCCGGGTCTTGGTCACCCAGATTGGGTTGGTTAGGGTGAGTGTTAGGATGCCTAATGAGGACAGACAGGCACTTTACAACAAGTCCGACAACACTGTTACTTATGACTGGTAATATTCACAGCCAACTCTTTCAAACAGCATATTTTTAAGTGTGTTTTAACATGTACAATGCAATTTATTATGCATTATAACACAGTGAGAGGACACTCATGTCTTTGCATCAACTTAATGAATCCATTAAACCAGTATGCCTCTTTTTTTAAAAAAGACCTGTTGGTTGAGTGTCATTTACTGATTCACATTAGATCCAAAAATACAATTTGAGCACAAACTGCATCAGACATAAGTTTGATCCCTTTATATCCGAAGCACACAGCACTTCTTGCCTTAACTCTTGGGATATACCAGTAGATTCTGTCAAACCTTAAGACCTCATGCCTTAAGGTTCAACGTAAACCTTAAGACGTACACAGGAGGTGGAAAAAATCCCACACCAAAAAGAGACCCTGCAGAACATTTCAAGCCTGAATGATGCAATATGTCATGCAGGCTGTTGTTTTTTTAAAAAAAGTTGTTCCCAACCAGTACTAGTCAAGCGCTCCTTATAAAAACCTTACTTAAGACTAACTTTCTGTGCCTAACTTTATTTGGTCAGCAGGATCCATGTGACCCTGTGAAACGATACTGAATAAAGGAGCTATGTTCTAGTTTGTATCTGCCTCCTGTCTGCTACAGCCAGCACGAAGCAGTATCATCTGGCTGTTGCTGTTGACTGTGTGCTGATTATGTTGGTGTGTGTGTGTCAGCAGGGTGAGTTTCATGTAGGACCAACCTGCTTCTGCTGCAGACACCAGGTGCTCTGTGGCACTCAGTTCAGTTTCACGATCCTCCTTTGTGTATCCTTTGATTGCATTGTAGCTGTAAAGGAGACAGCGTGTGAGAAATAAGACAAATTACAGATAATAACATTATGACAACTTAAAACCATTTATTAGAGACATCATAATCCAATAGAAGTATGGGTTGTAATTTACTTACAACAAAAAGTAAAGACCCCAAGATGCTCCAGCACCCCAAACATTGGGTGTCACTCCTTGGTAAAGACCTCTCAGTCCCTCCTGCTGCCAAACACTCTTCATACAGTGTAATATTCCACTGTACTTGGGTCTTAAGTCCAGTCCATCACTCACTACATTGAAAGGACATCAAAGACCTCTGATGAGTTATGTCATCCAAATGTACCATAAAACATCCAAAGGTTTCTAAAAGGAATTAAGTTAAGCCATTACAGCATGGTAGTGTTGCCAGTATAAAATAAAGTTGTTCTTTTAACTGCAAGTGTTGCTGGAGCTTTATGACTTCCTTAAGCTTTTCTTTATCCTCCATGCACCTTGTTAGCTGGTGAAGTTGTGCCAGAAAACTCCACTCCGTTTCTACAGGTTTAGGATTTATTTTAGAGGAATTCTGAATTTAAGTTTATATTCAAGGAAAATAAATAGTACAATAATACTTAATAACTCTCCTGGCTGGCAATAGTATCAGTAATAGTATAGTACTGCAGATGACATTATTTCAATAAACGCAGTTTAAATATGATGCTGTAGTTACCTGCAAACCGGATTTTGACCAGATCCAGAGGGTGAAGCACTAGTGTTGACACCACACCACCACTTAGTCCTGCGACCAAGTTTTCTATTTTCACATGACTGAAGGCCTGCTGGACATGTCCGGCTAATGAGACGGCAGAAACGGGTTTGCTCGACAGCCCTGTCTCTGGAACGTTAACAGTCCCGTGATTTGGAGCGGAGCTCATGTTTACTGCTAATCACCTCAGCTAGCTCACAGCTAGCTGAACTTACAACGCGATGTAATGTAACGTCAATGCTAAAATCTTACGTACCACACAAGCGTCAACTCCCTAACACTGCTGTAAAATTTGAGCACGGTATACAGATAGCAAGGTTACTGACACCCAGAGACTGCATCATCTTCTGACCGAGCGAACCCACGTTTCTAACATGTGGTGGTAAACCATGTCTGAGATAACGCAACACTATCCAAAATGTCAAGCAGCAGAGTAGCTGCTCGACCTTGCTGCTAGTAGCAAGCAGATATCAAGTGTGCACAATTAAGAACAGGGCTTCCGGTTCTTACTTTCGAAATAAAGAAAATCAGACGCTTGGTATATTCTTGAGGGAAAACATGAAAATTATGTAGGCTAATTGACGGTAAAGGTGATTTCACTTTTTTGTGTGTGAAAAGACAACTGAATGACTTTCCTAGTTGTACTGAGGTGATAATAGACACAATAAATTGCATTTTTTTTCTGTTTTCTTTTAGCTTCACTTGGAAAAAGTAACTCAGTATTCCATACTGACAGTATGTTTTTTTATTTTATACATTGTTGAAGTTTAGTGATTATTTTTCCTTTACATTTATTGATCTATGACTGTATTTTCATTATTATTATTGTTGTATCTTTTTCAAAAAATGCTGACGTTAAAGTAAATAATTAAGTGTCCCTTATTTTTTACCAATTTTTGGTAAAAAAAAAAAAAAAACCCGCTGTTAAAATTCTTATGAAAATCCGTTTGATTAAAAAAAACGGACATTTTTCATAGCAACAAAATTAACACCTAACTTTTGAGGAATAAAGTCATTATATTTCCTGTCCCTCCATTGTTAAATTTCGCACCTTTGCAGTTGTTTCGGCAGTGACGCATGCGGGAGGACTGGACATCCCACAATGCATCGCGGCCCAACTGACTTTCTTCTTCATCAACACATGGCCAGTTCTTGCTAATATTTTGCCTGCTTGATTTAAATCTTACTCCTTTAACTTAGAAAGTGCGTGTCCATTGTTTGTCCAAATGAAAGTTAAAGTCCTCTCGAGGAACCCGGATGATTATGTGCGGGAGACCAAACTTGATATTCAGCGTGGTAAGTTAAAACTTTAAACACTGGTGAGCTAACCAACTGAATAAACACAGTTTGCTAGTTGTACTGCCAGCATTTTTAAAGCAAACATCCATCACATATCATGAATGAAAAAGAGCAGTCAGACAGTTACTCTTTCAAAACATTACCGTGTTACTAAAAAACCCGTCACAATTAAATTAAAATTAACGTTACTTGTAGAAAGTGTCGTTTTCTGTAAGCCTTGGTATAAAGTATTTAGTTCTTGGGATGCATTCATATGTAACGTTAGCTACATTTAAGTTATCCAACAGCTAACGTGCAACATAAGCACCCAATTAAGGCCACTGAATGAAATTTGTTTGATAGTCAATAGCATGTACGCATGCCTTGTAACGTCAGAACATATAAGATATGAAACGAAATAAAATTTTAAGTGTAATATTTTAGTGAGCAGCTACGAATTTGTATATTCACGATGACAGTTAAGTTAATACCCCTTAATATCATAAGTATTTCCTCTTCTTTTCTTTTTGGATAGCATCTAAACTTTATCAACTTCACCTTAGTTTCAACATTTACACCAGTAACATGTCCTTACAGTTTATAAAGGCGTAATCTCTCTTTGTTTTTAGTTCCTAGAAACTATGATCCAGCGCTTCATCCGTTTGAGGTGAGCAGAGAGTACACCCGGGCTCTGAATGCCACAAAGCTTGAAAGGGTGTTTGCAAAGCCTTTCCTGGCCTCTCTGGATGGACACAGAGATGGGGTTAACTGCATGGCCAAACACACCAAGAGCCTCTCCACCCTTCTCTCAGGCTCCTGTGATGGGGAGGTAATTGCATTTCAGAGTATTAAAACTATGCCTTAGTTAGCATATCATTTGTTGTCTCAGAAGCACAGTATTATGTATCATGCACTCAGTCTTGAGATCAACACATTGTTCTATTTGATCCTTAGGTGAAAGTATGGAATCTGAGCAAACACGAATGTGTACGCACACTCCAAGCACATGAGGGTTTTGTTCGGGGAATGGTTGTCCGCTACTGTGGAACCTCCTTCTTTACGGTGACTGCTGTTCTTTAAACATCTCAGGAGAATTTTCTAGGCTTTTGTAAAACCTGATCTCTAATACTGCTTCTGTTTTATAATTCGACATGCTGTCTGTAACAGGTTGGTGATGACAAAACAATTAAACAATGGAAAATGGAGGCTCCAGGTTATGGAGAGGAAGAGGAGCCTCTCAACACCATTCTAGGCAAGGTAGGATCAGTGGGAATCTGCGAGCAAAAATATTTGTAGTTATGTTAAAAATCAAATAAAAATGGAAAAATCCTACTCTTTAACTGCCCATGACCTCTGACTTCTCAAGGCTTAGTGAAATATCACATGCTCTACAGTAAAAACAGTCCATGTACCTTGCAGACAGTCTTCACGGGGCTTGACCATCACCAGAAGGAGGCTGTGTTTGCAACATGTGGCCAGCAGGTGGACATCTGGGATGAGCAGAGAAGCAGCCCAATTCGCTCTTTCACCTGGGGTGTAGACAGCTTCAGCTCTGTGCGCTTTAACCCCGTAGAGGTAAGACATGCTAACACCGCACTCAGACAGGCCTGGTCCTGTTTGTACAATGAGGAACACTTTGCCCTCAGCCACTTTTTCATGTTGCACTGCTTTAAAGTGGAGTTGAGTTTGACTTAATTAAATCCTCCACTCTGCCAATATCTGTTAAGTCAATCTTTTGTTTCTTTCCACAGACTGAACTTCTTGCAAGCTGTGCCTCTGACAGAAGCATAGTGCTGTATGACATGAGAGAAGCAACACCACTAAAAAAGGTTGGGCCAATTTTTCAGCTTCTGCAGGGATTTGCTTTCCTCATTTCTTCTCAGTGACATAATATGATTTATATGTACTGTGTGTTTCTGTTTCCTTCTATAGGTTATTATGACAATGAGGAGCAACACATTATGCTGGAACCCTATGGAAGCCTATTACTTCACATGTTCCAACGAGGATTACAAGTGAGTTGAGGATATGTCAAATTTTTAAAGTGAGAGTGATTCACATGATTGTACTTGTGTCGTTGGTCAAGAGCTGATATTGCTGAAGGATTCATGAATGTAAAAGTGTACAGCTCTACAGCACTGGTGGACCTTTTAAACACACCACAACTTTTTTTCCCCTTTTTTTTCCTTTGCAATTATCCATTGGAAAACCCTTGTGGCTTTTTGTGGAGGAATCAGGCCCACATAAATGTTTGGGTTGGCCTACAAAAAAACATCATGCCTGCAGCGCTTTTTTGTTTTACCAATGTTCTTCCACTGAAAAGTACAGGTTTACTAACTGGGCTGACTTTGGCTTTTCTTTGTCTCATCAGTCTCTACACATATGACATGAGATATCTGGACCGGCCAATCACAGTGCACATGGACCATGTCTCTGCGGTCCTGGATGTTGACTATTCTCCAACTGGAAAGGAATTTGTATCCGCAAGTTTTGACAAAACCATCCGCATCTTCCCCAAGGACGGTGGTCACAGCAGGTTAGTTGCAGTTAGTTACAAAAAAGAGACAAGTTTTAATCCAAAAAATAGCTGCTTGTGTTAGTGGTTTTGTTCCTGGTGTCATTTACTTTTTTCTTTATATATTCATCATCAGTCAGTAATGGGATTGCATTCAACCTTCTTTCTTCTTTGTGTCTTCTCCTACTGTGGCAAGTCAAAACATCTGACTGGAAGAGACCTACTGGCTAACATTGCTGTTCATAGCATCCAGTTGGCAAAGCCAATATGTGGATTCTGATTGTTTTCACTGATCTTCTCGGCTCCAAAAAAACAAACCATTGTTTGGTTGCTAAGTGACGTAATGGTACATGCAGTGTTTGTCAAGCTCCAGAACAAATAGCTGCAGTTGTGTTGCAGTGACTAGGAGCATGTAGCTGGACAGCATCGCTGCATGGATAGGTCTGAGCTTGGAGCGCTATGCTGTGTGTGTTTTACAACACACTGTTGTAAAATAGCTAAAAACATTTGGGACTTGACTGTATATGCATATGGTGTGTTTTAGCCAGTATCCATTTTTCTATGGCACTCGTTTCGACCTGTTACAATAGATGAAATGCAAGTTTAATAGTGTTCTAATTTAATAATGTTTACTCTGGCATCAATGAATGATGCCATGGAGTCAGTATGAACAGCACCAGGGCCAAGGAGCTGACTCACCCAAATAAATGTTGTTGTTCACAGTCATTAATTCCATCTGTGTGGCACCTGTGCTCTACTTAGTAACATGAATCAATATGTATTTTGATTAAAAACAATATTGACTCAAAATCCACACTAAGAAACCTGAAATAAATAAACCTCGTACCTGAACTCTTGCTGTCACTCCAAATGTTTGCAAGGCCTCTCCAGTCTGTCAGTGTTCTCTCTGAGCTCCTGAAAACTGAACACTTGAATTTTTAAAATTATTTTTAGAGAGCTGTCATATTAAAATAAACCTTACCAGTGTTTTGATGAGACTGTCCTTCTAAGAAAGCCAACTGAATGAGCTGTTTCAGTGAATGATTCATGCACCTGGACTGATTGTTCTTTTTCATAGCAGACATTCATTGCAGGAAAAGCACAAGTGTAATCAATAACATTAATAACTACTGCATTCAGTTTAGATTGTGAAGCAGGTGAGCAGTTCCAAGGCCCTGCTAATTTTCATGCTGGTTCACTGAAATGACCTACTAGGACACTTAGTGTAGCTGAGCCACCGTTAATGTTTTTAACAAGACAAACTGCTATTGGCAATCAAACACATTAAGCATAAGTTTATAATGAATGTTATAGCAGCACATATCTGATCCGGATTATTCTGTGTATTGTAATTCTTTATTCTTTGTTAGAGCTTGTCTGGTTAATTTGCTAACAGCTAATGAGGGAATTTTTGTTTCTTTTCTTTTTTTTTTTTCAGGGAGGTGTACCACACCAAACGCATGCAGCATGTCATCTGCATAAAGTGGTCAGCTGACAACAAATACATCCTGAGCGGATCTGACGAAATGAACATCCGACTTTGGAAAGCCAACGCAGCAGAGAAGCTCGGAGTGGTGAGTCTCCTCTGCATCAGTCCTGCTTTCACTTGTATTTTCAGCTTCATTTCACGTCACATTTTATGCAGCTTTCTGCTTTTTTTGGCTGCTTCTTGGTAAGCAGTAAGGGAATGTCTGTGTACCAGTGTGCAGCTGTATCTTCCTCAGCTGTCAGATGTACTGTATACTGTACCTCCCTCCTGATCTTGTTTTATGAGTTCGATGCATCCTTGGACACAGCCGTGGCCCTGGGCCCACCGCAGCAGGGTTGGAGTGGGTGACTATGCCAGGAGCCACTGTTGCCAAATGCCCTGATGGATGCTGACTTAGGGTAGAATCACTCTCAATAAGTACAATGTACCAACTGGCACCGTGACTAATGTGGCAGGTGGAGGTCCAAAAAACTCAAAAGCTTGTGCAGTTGTTTGACAAATCGCCAACAAAAGATTCAGAAAAGGCTGTTTCCTTTTCCATACAAATATCCACTGATTTTTAGCGTACCTACTGAGAATCACATGTATATAAATAAAGATAATATAAGCTGTGTTAAGACCTTAGTGTTATTTTATACTTAGCTGTCACCTAAAGCTCCTGTAGAATGCTGGGAAATGCCCCAGTGCCCTAAATCCTAGTTATAGCTGAATAATGAAAATCTCTATCATCTCATGTGCCATATAAAACAGCCATCTTTCATTCCTCATCAGATTCACTTTCCCTTATTCTCTTAATGCAGCTTCAGTGGAAAATTGGCCCGCTTTTGGCACTTGTTTTACTGTCACTGTGCAAGAGAAGATTTATTCGCAAGCTTTGCACTTAAAGAGATCAGACAAGGGCTGCTCCTATCAGCAGTTTAAATCGGCCAATCACTTAAAGCCGGCCACTCCGAACATAATGAAGCATTAACAATCAAGTTGTACTGAAAGGGTCTTTAATTATCAAGAAATGCTGAAATGCTGAACTGAGGTCTGAAGGCATCACACTGAACTGATCGGGACGTCTCTATCAGTTGCTGCACATCACTGCTGCAGCACATTTGACTCCAGTGTAAGTTAGGCTTTATGTATTTTAGACCAAAACATAAAAACATGTTGAATTATCAACAAACTCACAGTGATGCTCTTAGCATGTCACCAGAAGTGGAAACTGTGCTCTGTTGTTTTAATTTTAGATAAAAAGTGTCGGCACACTTTTATTTATTCTTGAAGATGCATTGTGAATAAGGATCAGTCTTATTTTGATGCAAAGATTTGTACATTATTAAGAGTGTAGCACAGCATGGACGTAAAAGCAGTATTCTGTTAAAATTTAAAAGTTATCGTATTGATCTTTTTGGCCGCAGTTGTGCAGCCTGACAGTGCAGCAGCATAGGCTTCAGTCCCACATCAGTGTATAGATGGGAAATGTTCAGCCACAGTACTGCTCAGAACTCAGTGTAGTTTTGAAACGGATGAAAATAGACTTAAAGGTTAAAAAATACTTGAATGCAAGGACAGAAACCAAAAGGATCACAACTGATGCAGCAGGATTACAGAAAGAATCTTTATTATTCCTCACATTCTTCTTACTTGTCAAAAGTGCACATACAACTACATTACCCACAGTGCAGCTCAATTGTGGACAGTTGGTTCAGAGATTTAGATGTGTTAATCTAGTAGCAGGAACCAAGGTCCAGAGTCATAAGGGGTCTGGTCAGCTCTCTGCTGTCTAACTTACCCATTCACAGACTTTCTCATTTACTTTTCCGGCTGTGCTTTACAGTTTTTCCTTGCATGAACAGATTATTAGTGACAGCTTGGTTCTAACCTGCACGTCGTCTGTAGCAGTGACTGTTTGTGTTTTTGCCTAATCGGTCTTTCACTTTGTAGGAACTGTGTACTGGAGTACCCAAAAGTAATGCCTCTGTTGTATTTTCCAATCCACTGAGTTTCATATTTGTGTGATTGTCTTTGCTGAATAAATCAAACACATGAACCCCACCGCCTTAACAAAACCAAGGTGAAGTGTCATCCCATGCTGTTTCATATCCATCTTGTTTAGCTCATGTGAACAGTGGTTAACAGGCCAACATGTGTGAATCCAGGGAAATTAGTTTAGTCCAACAGGATCAGCATCTAACAAATTGAATCTGAGATAAATCATTGCTTTTAATTAGAATAAAAGCCTTCGAGGAGGGGCAGCCTCAGCTAAGATGAGTCTGTGCAGCTGGTGGTTTTTATGAGGGAGAGCGAGAGGGAGGGATGTAGTCGAGCTGGAGTCTTCACTTTTTAACAGACCTTGATGCCATTTTAAATGAGCACATTGTTGAGATGAAGTTACTGCTTACTGTACCAGCCAACTTTTTATGATGTAAAACAGCATGCAGTAACTGTTGGTAATTAACAAAACTCCACCTGGGCTGAATGCACACTGCGTCTTTCTGTGTGGACTTTTTGAAGCAGTAAAAGTAATCTGGTTAATCTTGGAATCAGCAACAATTCCCAAGCTTCCCAATGGAAAAACAAAATGTAATCAGTCCACGTTAACAGTACAGGTTTTAATGCAATGTTAGAACTAAAATGTTGATAACAGTTCCACTGACTAAGATTTGTGTATTTAGCCAAAGCAAGGGTCATAGGTCCCTATTGTGGTGTTTACTTGTAAAAGGTAAAACAGAGTTTTCAGTTTGTGACAACAGATTGTGCACTATTGTTGTGTTTGAGGTCAAAGTATGTGCCATTATCTCCTTTCACATTCTCGTTTACACAAGGGGACACAGTGCTGGTGCTAACCTTGCTAACAGGACTTTTTGCATGTTGCAGTTGGCCTGCTGGTAATTTGTTTTTGTAATGTAAATGGTCAAGAATGAGCTTTTGTAATCTTGCATTTCTAAACCAAGAAGTCCTAGAGTGAAAAAATGAACTTCTCATTTCATAATCCCGTTTTGCAGTCCTGATACAATTAGGCAAAATCAATGCGCTAATGAAAACCATGTGACATCATCAAAAGCTTTAGAAAAGCTTTAGTACTTTGAGGTAAAGTTATTTTTTGACTTGCTGTTTCCAAGGTCAGGAAGGAACTTTGAATCACAATGTGACTTTTTTTTTTTGACTTTAAAAAATCCAAATCACAAACTTGTTCTGTTTCACAAACCTTAACTGTAATGATCACACTGACAAACAGCTTTACCTGATTATGTTCGTCTGAACCTTTTTCAAGGCAACGATGAACTACCGTTAAAAAAAATTGAAAAATGTTGAAAACTTTGTGTTTCAGTGCAAACATTTAATGGTACAAGACGCAGTTTGAGCAGAGAGAGCATTATGTTATCTTTAACAATTCTGTGTGTTCTTAGTCCACTTTTTGTCCCATTTTCTCTGCTTGGGCACAGTTTTAATTTTTCACTTTTATTTCTCCTTTCCATCTGACTTTGTCTTGTTTGGTCTCAGTCCACTCACATCTTTTCCTCCCCTTTATTCTCTCGTTCTATCCATATTTGATCAAACCTTCTCTCTTGTGTAATGTAGCTCGCCCCAAGAGAGAGGGTGGCCATCAACTACAGTCAGAAGCTGAAGGAGAAGTTCCAGCACCACCCGCAGGTCAGACGTATCGCTCATCACCGACATCTACCCAAGAGCATCTACCACCAGAGCAAGGAGCTGAGGGTTATGAAAGAGGCCCGACGTAGGAAGTATGTATTCACTTTTTATTCCTTTTTCCTGTTTGGAAAATGGAATTATCTCTGGACAAATGACATGAGGGACCCTGTTTGTTCATGCAAAGGTGGTGGTGGTGACTTGGGCTGCAGCCAGGATAGGTCTGACCTGTGTGGTCACACCAGCTTAATGGAAAATGTCACAGATGGGACTGCCTCCCATGACATGGTCTCAGTAGGCCTTACATACTCATTAATAGCTTGTGTGGTGGATTGGTTTTGCCAGCTTGCCCTGCCACTCAGTGACTCATGGGCGAGTCTGCGGCTTCTTTTTGTGACATGACATATGCGTGGACTGTGAATGATTTACTATCCACGCTTTATGCATTATTTTCAGGGTGCATTAGTGTAGTCAGTGACGTGGGTGTTAGGTCAACAGTCTCATATTCAGCCTCTTCTCTTGTCCTGTTTGCTGATCTCTCCATCCTTTCCTGAATGTTCTCACAAGCAGATTGAGTCATTCACGTCTTTTCCTTTTGTTTTCCAGGGAGAGAAATGTCCGCAAACACAGCAAACCAGGAACTGTTCCCGTGGTGTCTGAGAAGGAGAAACATGTTGTGACTGTGGTCAAATAGACAGAGAACAGAGGACAGAGGAGTCACCTTCAGGAAACAAGGTGGAGTTTAAGATCACATCTACATGGGACATGTTCAGACTGCTGTCACTCGAGAATAAAAAAAAAGCTAATTTTGTCAGTTATGACAAGAGCAAGTGAGCAGTTCTGCATCGTTTGGAGCACGAGGACACAGAATTTCAATACATAGAACACAAATGTTTAAGAATTTTCTCTGCCATCAATTTTCCTGTATTTTGAATAATTCCAGGTTTTGCTTTGAGCAAGTTTTGTACTTTTCATCAAAGGATCCACTAAGAAATAAAGAGAGGATTAAATAGATCCAGTGTTTAAAGAGTGTGATGAGCCTTGGTATCTACTTGCAACAGCTGATGTTTCCCGTGTTTTCATTAGACGCTGTTTATTCCATTAATAAAGTTAAGTTCAGAAAAGTGCTACAACTGATTATAGAAAGGTGAGATTGTGTGATGGTATCAGGATGCTTCAGATAACAATAAACTGCTATGCTCAAAGACCTCTCACTCCAAAAATTGATGGTGATTTCCAGATGTTACAGTATTTAAAAAGAAGGTTGGTGTTCTAAGATCCAGCAAATATTTCTTTTAAAGCATACTGATGGCTTAAGGAACATTTGGAAAATCTGTAGGAGTTGTATCCCAATGTTTTTGTTTTAACCCTAATTCTGTGACATTTTAAGTTTACTTTCAGCCATTTAACTGGAGATTGAACCCTGAGGTTTGTAAAACAGCTTATGTGAAAGAGATCAAAATGTTTTGGCTCACCAGAAAAACCTTGGAAACATTTTTGCCCTTTCAGTTTCTGTTTTTCCTCATCAGTTTTGTCATATCTCATGACCTATGGGCCTGATATCAATGTAGACAGCATACTACACCTAAAATCTGTATCTTAATGGAACCGACATTATATGCTGTATTTATAATAAACTTCTAAATTAGAATTTTTTTTCTGTGAAAACTTGTCATTAGTAAAAAATCATGATCTTGTTTGACTTGTTGTATCAGATCATTGCAAAGGTGCTTATTAACTTACAGGCCTAATGAGGAAGAGGCTCTATCCTCTTAATGTTGTCCTTCAAATCCCATCAGCCCTGCAGCCTGAGGGAGAGAGATTCCTTTGGAAAAGGGTCGGCCATGAGGAGGGGAGCCTTTAAAACAGCATTCAGAGCTGAGGAAGTCACTGCTGTAGAATGACAGCTGCAATGGGGCTTACACAAAAAACACGCTGTGATTAAACACTATTGCATATGAATGTACCACTGAACAAGTCCATTTTAATATTCCAAACAATATTTTTTTAAGACAGTAAAATGCAATATCTAGAATGTTCAGTTTTAAAGCCACGTCTTTCTCTTAGGTACACACATGGTTCGGTTATGGTTTCCTTTTTATAGGCTAATTGTTTGAAAAAAGGAGTGTAACTAACAGTTATTTTCCTGATTGATTGATCCTTCAGTTATCTAAATGAAAAAAAATCGTTTGATCTGAAAAAAGTCAAATAGAGAAAAGGCCCTTCACAAGTTCTTTAAGCTCATGCTGACTTGAAATTTCTTTATTTGGTTTGATCAAATGGTCCAAATCCTAACATTGATTTTAAAACAGAAAGTATTTACATTTACCATTTTTCTTGAAGTACACTGACAGAGCTGGCAGGTCTTGTGTAACTGCTTGAGCCTTATTTCCCTCTATTCATCAATAAAAATGTTTCTTACATCAGGTGGCAACAAAGCCAGTGTGTACACTGTGTACTGTATCAAAACAAGACTGACCGGCACCGCTGCCGCACCAGCTGTAAAAGAAATTGTCACTAGTCATATTCTGTATTTATCTTCCCACTTCACATCACCCCTTCTCACAATGCTCATGATCTGCTTATGAAATATGCATCAGGCTCTTCCTGGCACAGTGCTGCTCCAGCTGCACGCAGCCCCTCCACTCCGGGTTTTTGCGGCTGCTGTCTGCCTGCTGTCAATGAACATCCAGCGCGTCCTCTCGGCTTTATTCTTCTACGTGTTTCCATCGCTCCGCCTCTTCTTCCTATCTGGATTTTTTTTTTACCTCCTCCTCCTCTCT
>JAPZDY010000025.1:23285094-23305524 GCA_029783645.1 Ctenochaetus hawaiiensis
AGAGGTGAGTGGGCATTAGAAGAAGTGATCTTATTCAGAGGACAGAAAAGGTAATCACTGGTTATCTTTAACAGCTCTGCTCAGTGACCTTGACTGTTAACACACCTATGGCCCTTAGTCTTTTTGGTGGCTCAGAACTGAGCGCATGTACCTTTAAATATCTGAATGTAAAGGCAGATTAAGTAAGAATAAAACATGATTGTTTGTAGTCCTATTTTCTTTATCCTCAGAGACAGTGGCTTTACCTCCTGTATCACATGCTTTATCACTCTGTTATCAGGCCTGTCAGTAAATGAGATTTGGTGTTAAGCAAGGCTACATACTAATCTCTGCTTGGTAAACACACAAAGGCTGTGACACAATTAGCCCTTTAATCCCTCAGTGGGTACAATGAGGGGCACGCCAATGGCACTCTGTCTAATGTTTAGATGACACAAAGACTTGCTCACACAACCACACACACAGATGGTCTTCAGGTGCTGTCTGGCCATTACATTTGGGTTCGAAAGGTCCTGTTGTGGGCAAAGGAAGCGCGTTTATCTCAAACACAGAGCTGTATGTGGTAAAAGGATAGCGCTGCTCAATAATTCACAAGTGCTAATGAATGTTGCAGGGGATATGTGGGGCGAAACCAATTCTAATCGCCATATTATGAAGTCAGCCCAGTGTTTAGTTTCCAAGGAGACGCTCAATTGACATGTGTCATACAAAATGCATGTGAAGTGTCCATGTAGGTATTTTTTTTAGAGGCCTCTCAGGGTCTGTTAAGAGTTAAGGATCTACTGTGTAAGATCAGGTGCCATCTATAGGACACAAACAGAAACACAGTAGACACTGCATTGACAAATGCTTAATGGAAGGTGGGCTTTACAGTATCTGACAACAAGTGACTACCTAGGAGTAACACAATAGATAACAGATAATGATTTGGGTAATAGCTGTATAATTATCCAACTCTATGGCTCTAGGTTATCTCACTTTACAACTGTCCAAATATAGAAACACAAGTGCAAATGATTCATTTAACGCAAGGGAACCTGAGAAAGTGGAATTAAGTGGTGTTCTTAAACTTGCAAAGCAAATCTGATACCCACACCCCCTGTTTTGGGAGACTTGCGGTATCAAAGGAACAGTTCAGCTTTGAAGCTCCTGAGGTCATGGTATCTGCTTTTCCTTTCAGAACCTCACACACAGCCCACATCTGAGGTTGTATCAGTTAGTCAGTTTATTGTAGGAGCTTTTTGGATATGATTTTGAGACCAGGGCTGAGCACATATCGGACTGGCAGCATTTAGGAGTACAATGCTAGTATATAAAGATTGCTTTCCAACAGAAAAGTAAATGTTGTTTTATATTTCATGTCAAGACTAATTTACAAAAAGATCACACAATATATGACTTTGTGCATAATTTTTCATTAGAACATCTCAGGTAAAACCATAATTTTTTGCTAAAATAAGGTTACATGTTGTGTCCTTCCTTTAGACAGTTCTGATAAGTTTATTTAAAGGCCCATATAAGGACAGACAAATCACATTAGTGTAGGCTTTAAATGCTGTGGAATGTGGCTTTGGTTCATGCTCTTTATTTGTCCTTATTTAACTAATTATCAAATGAATCAATAAATCAAACACAAACCTTTATTTACAGGTCACCAAACCTTTTTTTCTAACCTTTTTTCTGTATTTCTGTCCTTCCCATTCCTTACAGGAAGTTGCACCAGCAGTTTGAGTCGTATAAGGACCAGGTCAAGAAGATGGGGGAGGAGACCAAGCAGGCTCAGGACCAGAAGAGCGAAGCCCCAACCTGTGGGATATGCCACAAAACCAAGTTTGCCGATGGCTGTGGCCACCTCTGTTCATATTGCCAAACGAAATTCTGTGCTCGGTGCGGAGGACGAGTGTCTCTGCGGTCAAATAAGGTAACACTGGTGTGCATGCTTAGTGCTCTTGATTTATAAGGACACACTAAAACATACATGCACATGCAGATGTTCCGTCCTCTGGAAATTTTTCCCAATGCTACTGTTTCAAATCCAAGGTTATGAAACATTGCAGTGAAATCATAATCTGGGAACTGAGCCAACAGTGTCTGTAATGGCAACTAATGTTTTTCAGATTATCAACATCTATTCCAGTGGGAAACTGTCTTTATGCCTGTATTCAAATTCTTTTTACTTTGATGTTTCACACAGGTGACTCACAGCTGAAGAGCTCCTTTTCATGTTTACAGTAACTTACAATTATTCTACATCACCACTGGAGGGAACTGCTCCCCCATTTTCTTTTCCCATAAAGGAACATGATTGCTGCCTCTCTATAATATGGCACTCCAGTGTCTAACTAACCTCTGTAAAATCCTCCCCACAGACTAAGCCAAAGCTTTTAGTATAAGACTGCTTAAATTTGAATCATGAGCTTGAGTGTTTTTTTGCACTGCCATCCAATCCTTTGCTGTTAGAGTGTGTGACAGTACTCCAGGACCTACTAATGCCACTCACAATCTCTCTCCCCCTATCTTTTCTGCTCTCTGCCCCCCCAACTCCTCTTACTTTCTTTCTGCTGCATTCCTGCTCTCATGGAATTGCAACAGGAGGACAAAGTGGTTAGCAAATCCTTTTTTATGTTTCTTGAAATTGTGTCTGAACACAAGCATTGTTTTTGAAATGCTGTGATATGTATTTATGCACATACAGCAGCCAACATTCACACAAAACAAAGTCCTGATGTCTGTGAGTCTATTATGTTGTGCTCTAATAAGCAGTGAAGAGACAATAATTAAAAGAAAAACATTTCAAAAATGTTTTGGATGTAATATGTATAGAGACACAAAGACTGTTATCAAACAGACAGCTAGTATTAGAATTAAAATGGATAATGCTTAAACAAGACTATAGGTAATAAAACAGTCTCATTATAGGAGCATCAATTAGTTTTACAGAAGAAGCGTATCGTAAATATCATGAGTGCTACTCAAATTGTAAAAAAAGTTGAATAATATCATCTGGTGCTCTGGAAGAACATTTCTAAAGCTTGGAAAATTAACCCAAATAATGTCCTTTCCCTAGGTTTGGCTCTGACATTTTTTGAGTACAGACAGCATGTTTTACTGTATTGAGTGACAAAGGTATTTACTAGGCAGAAAGGGTATAACAAGTACACCATTGTATTGAATATGGGAATTGTAGTATTCAATTATTAACAAATTCCTGGAGTGCTACTTTAAACATAGTGTTGGAATTAAAGTTTAACTTTACTGAAAACTTTTTTGATAATTTAACTATAAACCTTATTTGAATTATTCTCCCATTGCTGATAAATATTATTTCACAGTAACACTTACCCTAATAAGCAGTATAGGAAAGCTTCTAGCTAGATCATGGGTTTTGATCGATATGATATTCTACAAATGATTCAAACTATCCCAATTCAATACTAATGTAAGTCTGAAATGAAATGAAGCGTAGAACAACATAGATCAGATAGGGAAAGCTATAATGATTGATTGCAGTATTGAATACCCTTTAGGCTGTTGTATATATCTGTGTAACTAACCAAACATACAGTATACGGTCAACCAGATGAGCACATCAAGAGGTCACATTGTATCTTTTCTTCTCCATGTATAGCATGTATTGCCCATAGCTGTTTTGTCTCAAATCTGCTGACTGCAATACAGTAACTAAACAGCAACTAAATAGTTTATGAGCCACATTGGAGGAAAGTACGTGGCAGCAGGTTCAAACAACAGAGCAGAAGAACCATGAGGGGAGACCTCTGCCCTGCTGCTCCCTCCATTGCCAAGACCCCAGTTGTTTAGGCTGCCATTGTTCACTGGTGGATAATAGCTGAGAGATCGGTTACCTTGCCCTACAGATGGTATTGAGTAATAACAGTAGCAGCAGGCTGGCGATGGACAGTTAGGATATTGGCAAAGGGGCCCTGGGATATGCCACTGAGGCAATGCCCTCTTTTTACCTGGTGCTGCCCTGGCCTCCTGGCACTGAAGGTCAATTTTCTATGTAGACAATGGACACTGATGTTACTAAAGTTTTGCCTAAAAAAAAATTCAAGTAAGAACACTTTATATAAGTGTATACTGAGATGCACTTAAAAACTCTGCAGTAAGATGCAAGGGAAACATTTGATTCTAGTCCTGAAGGAGTTAATGAGGCTCATTAGTCAAAACTATGTCACTCTGTGCTTAACTATATTTTCATATTCATATTTTCACAATATTTTACTTACTTATTTACTTACTCTTACATATAGACTTGTCTTCAGTAGGGGAGCAGAGTAAGCATTAATGGTGGCATGCAGGGGTTCTGATGACAACGTCAGTCAGAGGCATAAACGTGAACAGAGGCGGGGGCATTAGGATGCTGAGAAGGCTAGCTCACTTGTCATCCTGTCTTAATCGCAGTTTGCTCTCCATTTATCTGGTAATAGAGTCCAGTGTCTCATAGCTGACTAGAACTAGTAGGAGCCACCAGGGTCAGCAGGGGCCACTGTTGGCAAGGCTTGGCCTTTTGCTGAGACAAGATGAAAAGATTCTCTTTCACTTCTGTGAGGAGGAGACATCATTGAGCTGCAAGTGCAAGTCAACCAAGTAAACATCTGAGAGTAGTTCATGATTGCCGTGATGTCAACATAGATGACTTGGGTTTGTTTGACATTTGTTTACAATCACTTGTTTTAAAAAAAATCTTTTTCTTTTCATTGACATTTTAGAGTAACACTTTGTTGAAATGTTTATCTGTGCAGTCTGGCAAAAAGTAGACCTTACAAGCTGTAGATAGTGAAGTTGCAGAAGAAAAAGGCTTGCATATCATTAGCCAATACAGAGGACTACAAAGTTGCCAACCAGGACTATGTTGATGTTGATTACTGATTGGTTTTTTGCTTTCATGCAATCACACATTACAGTCACACACTGACAGAAACTTTGATTATTCTGCCATGAACCAGGGCTACATTTTGGTGTATTCCACAAGCTTGTCTTAAAGCTTGTGTGTCAGTGAAAGAGGTAGCAGTGGTGAAATCCGCCCTTTTTCCATTCGTCTACTCTTTCCCTCTCTCACAGATGGTGACAGCAGTGGCGAGAGAGATCTTGTTCTGTGAAACAGCATTGAATATTTACAAGTCTGAGGCAGCTAGCAGAGCTATGGTGCGCTGGAATATGATATAGGGACGGAGAGGTAAACATCTGGTACAGGAATGTAAGCTCAAAGACAAACAGCTCTGCTTAGCAACTATGTAAGGCCGAATCCACAACTCATTTGATACACGCACAGTCATAATTAATCATGTGCCTTATCACAACAAGCTGAGTAATAGATGTGAAAACACTGATAAAATATCTGTTGATAACAAGCACTGCTACTTGATTTTGCCAGGTAGCTTAGCCTCTGCAGTAGATACATGAAGAACAAAGTGCAGAGTGACATTTTGGAGCTAAAAATATAAAATGCCTTTGATAGAGATAAATTGTCTGTCAGTGCTGTGAAGTCTTCAGAATCCCTGCTTGTAGCAGTGGGGCTTCCCACCATTTCCTCTGATGTGGCTTCAAAAGGGCCTCAGGAATCAACAGTCTCCAGGAAGGAAGTCATCTGTGATTAAAGCAACTCTTGAAGACATGTGCTACTTGGCCCCTCAACATTTACGCTGTAAAATTGAGGGGGAAGTTCTACGGTACTTTATAGGGTTCTCTTTTAATTTTAAACCGCATTTTAGTAAATAGCATGTTGTAGTAAATCAAACAGATTTGTGAGTCTGTAAACAGCACTACAGAAATCATTATCATCATTAGAAAATAGCATATGGAGTTAATCTCATATGCTACTACTTGTTGGACAGTGTATTTCAATTTTCTTTCCTAATGTTGGCTTTGAAAATACAAATTCATTTAAGATATAATAATAAGCTCATCCTTAACTTAACTTACTCTTGCACTAGCATTGTATACATAAAGAGCTATAAACTGCATTTATTGTATGAATTTAACAGCAAGTTATAAACCCCCAATATATGATTAAATACTATTATGTGTTGAAAAGTGATGACAGTTCACAGAAGAAATTCACTGATTTGAATCTATAATGCAGAGCGTGAAACATGTGGCATACATTATATATATACAAATTGAGTTTTTTAAATATTTGCAGAAAGATACACATCTTAGCATTTTCCAAATTGGCTGAACACAGATTTTTTTCATAGTGCTATATTGTCAGCTGTATTTTATCTGACAAAGAACTGCATATAGGAAAAATGATGGGTATAAGCTTAGGCTACTTAAAAATTGCGTTTTCAGGTAGTAAATTTTGAGTTTGACAGTACCTTCACCCCCAGTTCCTCTCAGTTCCCAATCGGATATGAGCATAGCATGACTAGCAAAGCTCTTATTTTATTGGAGGATTAAATGATAAAAAATGCCATATCTTATTGAAATGTCTAAATAAATGCAAATGCAAATACTTCAAGCCTCTTTAACCCAAACCAACAAGACAGTTGTTCCCACAGTGGCCTAACAGAGTTACTGATACGTCTCTCGCTCCTTAACTTCATGGTCCTGCAGTTTTTTGACAACATGAAAAAAACAACAACAAAAAAACAACATGAAAACAAAAAACAAAACAAAACATAACGGTGAGGATGGCACACGCTCTTTTTTGTGAAGAACTGCTCACAGCACAGACTGAGTCGGAAATGACAAAGCTGTTAACGCTCTCACAGGAAAACGCGTTTCTCTGCCTGTCTCTCTGACTGTGGGAGCAGAGCTGGGACGCGCCGCATATGTAATGAGCTCTCATCAACTCCGGCAGCTCTCAGACTCTATTACAGATGAACTAATACAGCGGTGCTGGGAAACACATCGTTATTTGACGCGTTATTGCTCGGCTCACATGTTCCCTTCCCGCGGACCCGCGGACACCCGAGTCCGGGATTGTTTGCGCGATTTGATGGATGCGGCGCAGCGATTCAAGATTTGAATCTGGTGTTCGTTGAGAAAAAAAAAAATTGGCGTCTTTGATATCGTCTTTGAGAGAGAAGAGAGCTGCCTTGGTTTGACTCGATCGGATGTGGTCAGTTGAGTCCCCGGTGTAACCTTCACGGTGTTTTCGGCAGCCGCTGTCCGGTAGGCAGCCTGTTGTCTGGACTTGGGAGCTGTCCGCGGTGCTGAAGGTCGACAGTTTCTTCATTTTCAGGAGCAGGAGCTGCGGACAGTCGTCACCACATTAAACACGGCGATCTTTCTGCACAGGCACAGTGTTTTCCCTCAGCGGGACCATGGGTAAGCTGAGTGAGCATGAGGCTGTGACTGCATCGCGTTGTCATTTTGTTTGCCGGAATTGTGACCATTTCAGCTCCCTTGGGAAATATGTACTGCTGTAATTCCTAAAGGAAAATCTTGCCACAGACGATATTAATCGCAATCCGCCTTTTGGTGACGGAGCATATGTTGAAATGCAGTATTTTACATGTATTTAATTTTGCTTCCACAAATCAATCAGATTTTTAACACGTTTAGTTTTGAGAGAGGCTGAATTGGCTGTGGGTCTGACGGACATTATCCATTTCTGCGTAAAACTGAATTTGGATTTCTGCGGCATTTCTCTCATTCTTAATGTCCCTGAACTTCAAACAAGAAACATAAATATTCATCAAGTCTATTATTATTACTGGCGCGCACACTAAAATTAGAAGCTCATTAAAATGTAATTTACCACGTGCAGCCAGCGTTGCAGCATGTGAATGTAGGCGCTCCCCTTTGATTCTCATTGGCCGCCAAATGAATCACACCAAAATGCCCTGTAAACTTTTCATTAAAGAACTGCCTCAAAAGCACAGCTGGATTAAAGCTTTCATGGGGAAAACAAAAAACAAACCGACAAAAAAAAGTGAGCATGGACATGCATTTAGTTTTATCCTACTCTTCAAAATAACTGTAAAAGATTTATGCAAATTACCTGTCTTGATATTTATTAGTCATCGGCCCACATATGAATTGTAATGTCAGTCATTGCAGCCCATCACACGTAGCTCCAAGCTATTTGAATGATTTTCTTTGGAGTATATTAGATAGTATCCCCTTTGATGCCTACTTGCTTAAGCTGGACTCAGTCCAGACAAGGATGTGCTGAGAAACACACTGCTCATCTATCAATGAGTCTTTAATGAGTGTTTCAGTTCACCTCAGTTCAGGTGAAGGAGAGAAACACTGAAGCAATATGATATGACAGGTCATTTGCTGCCACATCAATATTGCAGCTTGTGCCATCTCTGGGCTTTACCCTTTTTAAGATTCTTTTTTTTTAGCCTTTTATTGTAGTTTCTGAATGGAATCAATGCAGGCGGGTTATACGTACTCTACACTGCATGCATCTTAGACCACTGACCCATCAAAATGCCTTAGTCATTTCTTTTAACTAAAAAAAAGAATGTGGAAGTGATGACAGATGCTAAAAGGCCCTCTCCAAACATGCTACTGTAATACTAATTCAACACCTAAGTTACATGTACTGTTACTCATTAATGAATGTAGAGATGGAACTGGCTTTCCATTTTTGCTCACTGTACTCGGCCCGGAAGACTGCTGATTCACTCTGGAGCCTCTGTTAAGTAATGCTGTAGTGCAGTTTTATGACCACAAGAGAGAGCTCAGTACTCTTTCTTGCTGCAAATCTACCTGATGTGTGTATGTGTGTGCAACTCCTCCAGAAACAAACTGAACTAGGTTAGTAAATATAAACATGCAATGTACATTGCTGAAGGATACATATAATTTTTATACATACTGTAGTTATGTGTAATATATATGCTTAATTGAAAAGTACTTTTAAAACCTAAATCACATTATATTTATGACAGGCAATACAGTGCATATCATTATGATATAGATAATAGATATTTTCTATTACAGACAGTCTGTCCTTCAAAGGCATCCTTGACTGATGTGTTTTTTATTTTTTTGTTATCCTTAGTCTTTCGAGCAGACACACATTTTTTGGAAGATTTTATTTGCGGGTATCAATAAAAACACCCTTGGTTTGAAGAGAAAGTATTAGAAAGGAAATTATTTATTGATTCCATAACACTGGGTGTTTGTTTCCCTTAATTCAGTGCCTCAGTAAAAAGCCTATAGCCCATTTAAGAGAGTATATATCTTCCTTGTGTTTGTAGCGTATGGTGGTGCTAGGTTTTTAGCTTTCTATTTTTAGCTGCAGGTTCAATGACTATGAAATGTGCAAACACAGGGAGAAATGGCCCTGCCTGAGGGCCACAGCCCCCAACCCCCTGCCTGCACTCAGCCGTGAAGAGTTAAGCCAAAGGGAGGTGTGTATGTATGTGTGTGTGCATTTGAAGAGTCTTGGGTAGAGTAACTGCAGTGAAAGAGAACATACCTCTGGCAGTTAGAGCTGCTTGACCTGTGTGTTTATCTTTGTGCATACATGCGTCTGTTGTAAAGGCCTTGTGTCTGTGTGGTCTGTTAGGGAATGTGGAGGATCAGTGTTTCCCATCAGTGTGGGCTGAGCTCATACTGTCTTAGGGCTGTGTCCCTAGATGGACTGTTAACAGCCTCATGCCGTGTGACGTCTCTGCCAGTGAGACTAAAGAAAGAAAAAAAAATATGATGCATGACACAAAATGTTTTTGTTACTGTCTGGTACTAGGATAAGGTATGATTAGATTTTTTTCCAAATACTGTTCTTGTCCGAGATCTGTCTATTGGAGAATTTTTGTAGTCATTTAGAATAGTATAGCATCACACAATGCTAAATCCCATTTTTGCAAAGTTTGTTGAGGCTACTCTTTCTTACTAAGGAAAACCTTATGGCTTCTATTCCACATGTTTCTCCATCAGTTGATAAAACTCTTTAACCTCTTGGACCCACGTTGCCCTTTTAAATCTCTTTGGATAATCTCCAAATGTACCATCATCAAGCTCAAAACAAGAACACACCCATTTTTTTGCAGTTAATGTAATGTCTTGGACATATTAGGATTCAGCCTGGTAGTGACATTTTCCTTACTTTTGCTCTTCCTGCGTAATACACTGTTTAAACATCCACTTTCATTCTGACTCTGTTCCAAAGTGCAAATCAAATCCAAGTATTGATGTCTGAGACTCAGTGTGCTCAACATTTACCAGACCTATGCATGTTTTTTTTGGCCTGTTTCCTTTTTTTCTGTATACTGATATGTTATTAGGTATTTGCTGATTAGATGAAAGAGTTCGACATGTAGAATGCAAAGGCTATGCATGTGGTTAACTATTAGTGGCAGACTGAAGAGGTGCACAGAAATTGACTTTATGTAACTGCAGTTTAGAGGAGTAAATATGTAGGTCATAGGTGCAGGTTTCTGTGAGCTGGGCTGTTTGAGAGAGAAGGTCAGATTTAAGTAATTAACCACATGTGAAACAGTCTGTTTTGCGTTAAAAAATACTTTAGAATAAATAGAATATTTAAAGGTTGTGTAAGCTAAAAAAAGGTTTATGTGAAAATAAAATAGACATCAGATTGTGGTGACTCCAACAGAATAGTCAAGGTTAGGTTATGAGTATATACAGAGGGTGTGGCTTATGGGCCACAGGCATTAAAATAAAAGTCCCATTAATATTAAATACATTTATAAAAATGAAGATAGTAAAAAAAGATGCTTGTTTGGCTTTAGGGCTGGAGGAAGAAAAAAATGATCCTAGCCCTTCCTCTTCAGTATGTTACTTTGTATTTAAGGCATAATGACAGTTAGATTACTGTAAGTGTGCACACTTGCAAGTGTAAGTGTGTACATGTGTAAAAGCTTCCAGGTGCAGGAAGTGATGTTTGCTTGATTAGCAGGAAAACCAGCCTTGTTGGCCCCTGGGTCTTAGCTGATGACTCATGGTTCAGTGCAGAGCTCGTACAATGACCCCAGTTAAAGAGGCAGCCATGGCCTCACTGGCTACACTCCTCTGGGACACATAAAGCACAATTTGTAGCCTCTGCTTCCATTGTGTGTCAGTACAGTTATAGCCTATCTGTAACATTGATGGCTGGTCATAAATGCCTTGTGTGTCAATATCACACAGGTCAGTACATGCTGCCTGTGGTATGAATGCTAGCTTTATTTTGCACTACATTTAAAATGTAATGTAACAATTCATCATTGCTGGTTATCAGTTTAAAGATGGTTCCATCACCCGTGTTCATTAGTACTAAGTAAAGCAGTCTGCTGTTTCTGTGTTGAGGAGACTTTTCCTGTGTTTCCACTCATAGGCAGATATAGACGGAAGATATAGAAAGCACAGAACTTAATATGCTGCTTGATTGGGTTGTGCTACATCCCTAATCCATGATGGCAACCTTTGTGATATATTTCTAATATTGCAATATAGCCTAACTACCTTTTTTTTTAGGTAGGTGTCAATCTTCATTGTCTTGCAAGCCTCAGTTTCTTATTCATTGCACTGAAAGTGCCCTTTTTCCTTCTGTATCGTAGTATGGCAAAGAGACCAGCCAATAATAGCCCAACTTGACACAAAATGGCTGTTAATGACAGCTCTGAATTATAGTTTTCCATGTACTTCCCCTGTAAATGTTGGCACACCTGATTACTGCTGAATCAAAATGTCCATTTTATGTTCTGTCCGCACATATCATATATGCACAAATACACACAGACACACTGAGATACCATGCTCAGGACCAATTGGATTTTTAAGTCATAAATACAAACTACCAAACTGCTGTACTTGTTGCTGCTGTTCATGCCGCTGGTCTGTGGAAGATGTAGGCAACCACCAGCTTGAAGCTCCACAAGTAGGGTGTGATTCTGTGGAGGTTTATTAAATCCCTCTCAGATTTTGTACAAGCCCCCTGCCCTGACCAAACAGTAAGTCACCAGCACAGTGACAAGGACATGATCTCTCACTGGCTTCCCACCCATGAACACTGACATGTTTGGCTCAGACATTCACACTAAATGCCGGGGACTTAATGTTGAGCTGTGTAAATGGACCCCATATTTTGTTGCCCCACTACTTCAATCTGTGGTTCAGTTCCAGCTAGCTACTAAGATGACCATGTGTGGTTTAGGCTGTGGCTCCAAATCTAGCCTTTAAACTGCTGCAGCAAGTAACCGTACCAATAAGAATAGTTAAAGCAAGTTCAACATGTCAGTCAATTGGGATTTTAGTCAGTGCTCACTGAAAAAGTGAGTCGCTACAGACCAGATGATGGTGGGTGAGGCAGCACTCAGATCCTGCTCACACTAATAACAGTAATGCATTGACTCAGCACGAGGACTGTAAAAGCGGAGACTGTGGCGGGGGCTGGAGGGGAGGGCAGCAGCTCTTGGCCACCCTACTGGCCGTCTGGCCTGCCAATCATTTGGCAAGCTCATAGTCTTTGTGGACACACTTTGATATCACTTTGCAGGGCTTGACATTAACTTTATGAGGCACTTGTCCTTTGGACAAGTTAAATCACCCTTCACTTGTTCAAGCTTAAGAATCCCTTGTTTGGGTAAAAGTGAAAAGAATTCATACTATTTGTTTTGTTTTGTGAAAGCAAAATTCAAAAGAACAAACAGCTGAAAGCACCAGAACAGTGTCAATATAAGCAGGATTCAATTTCTGAATATGAAAGTGTCTGTATATAATGTTTTTATCTCAAAAAAAGACATTTTCATATTAATGTAGATGGTGAATAGCAGTAGACAGAGCAGAATGAGACCAATGAAGACTTGTTGGTTGTCTCTTAATTTTACATATTGTATATTTTTTTAGCAGTCTGCACAGCATTTTGTAAACTGTTACTGAGTAGCTCAATGATAAATTTAGTTTTACATTATTTATGAATGATAGACGTAGTCTTTATAAAGCTATTATTTCCCTGTTAATGATCTTTTTATTTGATCCTGAATTGTGAAGCATTTTGAGAGTCTTGTGCAATATAAACTCTGTAGATTAATCACAGGTCATCTGTCTGACATTTAATAATAACAGTTCAGGTATTAACGCAGTGATAGTGTACAGGCACATGTCATGAATTAGTGGTAAGGCTATAAACAGCCATAGTAACACAACAGTTGTTCTTAATGACAGCTGGTCTGCTGCTGTTGGAGAACCTCACTGATGCAGCATGGTAAATTCTCCTTTCAATTATTATTTTATTTTATTTGTGTTATTTTTAAGATCGTGCCCTGACTTTAACTTTCTTAGGGAGAAAAAAGGTGACTACCTTGAGTAGGCCTTGGAGTTGTACTGTTGTGCTGTAATCATACTATAACCATCATTTGATACTTTTTTTTAGAAATAAAACCATACAATTTCTCTTCACGAGATGACTTGAGATAGAATGCAAATGTGTACCAAGAAGTGCGCATGTTTGTCTCTGTGTGTGTATGTCTGTGTGTGCGTGTGTGGGAGCATGTGTGTATAGTGATCAGGGCTCCTGTCTGCTCATGGATTTATGAGGCTAATGTGGTGAGCTGGCTGCTGGGGATGCAGTGTAGAGCAGATAAAGGCAGGACATCACAGAGTAGTAAAAAACTCCATTCCCTGTAGAGCATAACTGAGTCAAAATGTGGCCATTGTTTTGTTTTTATTTTTATCTTAGCAAAGCACATTACTCATGATAGCTCTATTTCTACTTACTGTATCTCTCTTTTAATTTGAGTAATCTCTGCAGTTATTAGTCACGAAGGCTCAGCACTCCTGCAGCTTGCTAACTAAAAACAAGATTTTAATAGCCAGATAATGTATCATAATGAATAACAAATTTTTGTTTATGTGCAGTATGAAAACTTTAGCACATTTGATCTGTAGTGGGAGATCTACAGGGATTACTTGGACTCACAGACTCAAAATATGATAATAATAAACTTAACCTACCCATAAGATTTTATCTTATGATAATATAATGCTGCTGCATGTGTAAAACATTCCATCATTCACCTCATGAACATGACACACCGATATGTTTAGAAATACTGTCGCTGTGGGATGAAAACCCAAAATTCAAAATGTGATTTCTTTTAGGGTAAAAATACATTTTTATATCTAACTAGTGATAGCTAGTTTCTGAAAAGTTGAAATTTTGGAGTTCAAAAGATTTCGTTCACAGCGATATCCTTCACGGTTATGTTAAAGCATTACGTAACCCAAGTCACTCCATTACAGCTCATCCTAGGAATATAAGACATCTTCTACCTGTCAATCACCATTACAACTTTCTAAACCCTCTCTTTTCTTTCATGCAGGTTATGTGGGTATGCAACTTGTGCCGAAAACAACAAGAAATCCTCACCAAATCGGGGGCGTGGTTCTACGGTTCAGGGCCTGGTCAGGTGCGGGGTGTGTTTGAGGGTGGGCCGCAAGGGAAGAAGGCCAAACTGCAGGACCCGTCCCTGTACCCCTACCCAGGAGCCTCAGGGGACTTGACACCAGCGCCAGACAGAAGCAGACCTCACGGCGGGCTCCTGCCCAGACAGGCATCCCTTGACAACGGTTCGGGGTTGAGGTACTCAACACCCGGTGACTCATCCATAGACAGGTCAGTTCTGTGTTGAAAAAACATATCGATACACATATGTGCTCTTATTTTTTCAGTTATTTTTATTATTTGTCAGAGTCGAACAGATTGTGTGATCAGACTGGTTCATCACAGAAGTAAAGAACCTGCACAGGATGCCACTTAATGAAGGTGCATGGACATAGCTGCCTTTTAGCATTAATTCTGCCATATGTGGCCATTGTAAATGCAGTGCAGAATAATTATTCAAACATAGCATAAAGATATGTCTCCAACAAAACAGGCAAAGTCCCATATAAAGCGGCTTCTACATGTAGCCCATGAGGCCTATGAAGGAGGTAGAGACACAGTACCACTAACTCAGCAATTCTACAACAGTCATCCACCCACCCACTCTCCTTCCCTTCAGACACACACACACACGCACCCACACATGTGCACTCACAAACACACACACACACATACAGCACACAGAACATATCAACACAGAAGGTTTGAACAAATCTCATGGATGGGATAATGGAAGGTAAAAAAAGTGTCTGCATGAACTTATATTATTTCCATCTTTGAGAGAAGCTGCACTTTTAACTTAAATAACAGTTTTATTTTCAGGAGTGCTGTAGGCCACTTTGGGCACTGCAAGGCAAGAAAATTAAAATTATTGAGATGCTTTTGGAGTAGAAAAGCAAGAGCAGGCCTAATTGCTATGCAGAACATTGTGTTCCATTTGTCATATGCACTAAAAGTCCTCTCTGAGTAGGACAGTCTTGGATGCTGGCAACATGGACATGCTGTGCTTGTGAATCTTGTATCCAGGTGCCTATTTCTTGATACATGTGTCAAATACAGTATATACTTTGATGTCCACATGGGGGCTCCTTCTGTCTTCTTTCAAAGGGAGGAAGAGAAGCTTATAGACAGTATCTATACACTCTCCAGAAATATAAGGCAGATAGACATTTCAGAAAACCTCTTTTATCTAAATGTTTGCTCCCTCTCAGATGCTGGGTAACTTGACATTTGCTCAATGTGACTTGAAACTTTACAGGATAATTTGAACTCATTATTAGGACTGCACGCCAGACAGTCTAAAATTGTTGTCAGTTTGGGGCAACAAACCTGTGATCTGTAAAGTGAAATGCCTAAGGTCATAATGCAAGTGGTGAAACTCTGTAAGGAAAACACGCCCCTGTATCTCTCTTGTGTTACAGTAAGGCTGTGATATCAGGTTTTGTTTTCCGTACCCTTGGTCCATCACAGCAAGCAGAGCCCACAGACTAACAGATGTCTTTGTCACTGTGCTGGTCCTCTCTACCCACGACATCAGACTTCCCGATGGGATGATGAGGAATGTGGGCTGTGTTGTGCCATCCGGTAAAGAGCAAACCCAGCAGGTGGCCTGAATCCAATGGGAGGGTGGCTCTGAGTTAGCCACAAGTCACTTACATACGTTCTATACATTCAAATACAAGTAAACAGGAGACATTCACTGGAAAAGGAGCTGAATTTAACTCTATTCCAGTCCAGCCCATGTCCCCAGTTCTATACTCTGACCTCTCCTACCTTGTTAATGTATACTTGTAAACATGGTGAATGTTTAGAACAGCAGCAAACCAGTGTTCACAAGTCTATGCCCACACAAGTGTGTGTATATCTACAAAAACAAGTCATTAGTTATGTGTCATCTCTGCGTCCTGCTGTGTGGAGTAATTACTTCTTACTACACCCTTAAAACAGTGTTTGATGTAATTGGCTGATATTTTGTTCCAGATGTATTTTTTGATGAATTTATCCAACATACTTGCCCATTTACCATTGGTGAATGTTGGAGAAAAAGTATGCATACTTAAAATGCACAACACATCGTTTCTGCTGCTAGGGATTTCTCTATCAAAACAATGTAGACAAAAGTTGGGTTTGATTAAGTTGTAAAATGGCATGGGGTCATGGGATTTGTCAAATTTATGGCAAAACAGCTACCATTGCAGATGAAATTTTTTTTTATTTGACCGAAACAGGAATATAACAGACTGGATAATGTATTAAAGTTTCATTTATGTTAACCTTAGTGAAGTTTGCTGACCTCCTTCCTCACGTACTGAGTGGCAGAAAATAAATGAAAAGCACCTTTATCTTACATTAAGTTACAGATTTCTCTGAGTATAGCCATTGTTGTTAACGTTTTGGATTATGTTAATGCACAACTCAACACAAAATATATCAACAATATTGTTGTTTTTCGACATTTTAATGTGGAATATTTAATGCGAATTTTTAAGTATTATAAGTTTGAGTGTTTTCACAGTATGCTGAAACTGCTGTACAACTGTGGAACATCCTCTGAAGCATTGCGATAACTCCACAACAGACACATTTTTCTCCCCTGTCATGGTAAAATTAGGTTCATGTGCTATCTTTGATAAATCTCTCATCCATTATGTTTCTAGACTCTGAATCCACACTGTGCAGTCACACAATAAAAAGCAAAGTACCATTTGTAACTGCAAAATGTAATCAAAGGTACACTACTAAAAACCTTAAAGGGTGATGTGGGATAACATTATTTTGTGTCTCAGTGGAACTGGAGTACATTATCTTTCTTCATCTGAAATGGTCGTGCTGCTTTAAGGTGGTTTTAATGGAGGATCAAACTGACTATAGATCAGACTATAGATCAGACTATAGATCAGACTGCTGCAAGCATTCAGTCATCCAGTCACTTTCTGTTACAGTCCAAGCCCTCGACACTGTATATTAATTGATTGCATGGCTAGAGAAGTGGAGATGGTAGATTCTTGCTTTGGCACTGCCTCCATTCGCAGTGACACAACAGGAAACTGGCTGTCTGAAAATTCAAGGGGTAATGCTGATGATGGATAGCAGAGAGTCCATAAATAGAACTCCCACTGCATAAGCACCAAAACCCACTTTCATTAATCTTAAAGAATGTTTAAATTAACTCCTGGATCTGTTCTGCTGAAGAAAGGAGGGGAAAAAGCTGACAGTCTATTTATAAGGAGAAATAACTTGGGAAGACTTCTAATTTATCTTGGTCTCGGAGGTGTCATTTGAATGAACACACAGATATGCTGGGACAGCTGCAGTGTTGGGTGAGGCTGAAACAACAGTGATTGCATTGGGATTGGCACATATTCACTGGTGGAATTTCTTTAGATTCTGTCTCTTTTGAAGACATTCAGCTAAGCAGCTGAGCCATTCAGCCTGCAAAAAGTGATAGAGGAGAGGGAGCGACACACTTAACCTGAACTGGCCCCTACACATCCAGTCCAGTTTAGCATTGGTCAGTCCACCACTGTTCAGTCTAACCTAGTCCGTCTCAGGTTAGTCCTTTGTGCCAAAACAGGCTTCATCTTTTGCATTTATGAAGTCGTTTTTGACTAAATAACTTACATTCATGAGAAGTTAATTTTTTGTTTGTTTGTTTGTTTTTGCAGTTTTGAAAGACCTGTGAAAATATCTGAAATGTCCATCGTAATTGTCCTTTGCATTGTAAAACTGCATATGTGTACCGACAGTGCACTGGGTCATAGCTGAACTAGGAATTAAATCTCACACATGAAAGATCTACAGTAAAAAGGCCTATTCATGCATCTTATTATAATATTTCACTGCCTGCTTATGTGCTGTGGTAGTTACTGTCCAATTGATGCTGCGTTTCACGTTGAGATTTTTATGTGTAATTGCTTGAACGTTTTTCACACTACGGTCTAATTTTGAATTTTGAATTTTGAATTTTGAAAGGGATGCAGTTTTTCAAACGGACAACTGACTATATTTAATATAAGATAATATACAGAATTGACATTTTAAGAAAGGCATTACATGGAATTATGAAATTATAGAGATGTGTTAGCCATCACCATCACAATAACACTTTTACAATCCTATCGTTGTTCCATACAACATATGCCATTGCTATACATTCTCTTTATGCAGGGCTGCATGCAGTATTGTAAAAAGTAACTGCTGAATAGCTGCTTAGTTTACCTGAAGAGTAACATGTACATCATGTTCCTGCTTGACCTTTTATTCTTTCATATAGCTGAACTCATCTACAGGAAACCATCATAGCTTAGCATTGGAGTGGTACCACAAGGACTTTTTATTCTCATGTAAAGAACCATATCAAATGCTTTGTATTCAAAGCTTTAAGGCTCCTCATGATAGTAAATGAATTCTTTTCAACTAATTTGATGTCTTTACAGTTCCATGCAGAACCACCAACTGAATAAAATGAAAAACATGGAATGAATATATAAGTAAACGCTAGGGAAACCCCTCCTTTTATGAGTGCCCCTTTCTCACACGTAGACACTCTCCCTTTCCGTGGTATTAGGGCTGTCCTTTGTCATTTGTGGTGAGATTCCGATGCTCTAATGCCAGATATAGAATATGGGGAAAATCTGACGACAGCACCACCTCTCTCACCTGTATTGTATTGTGATCTATCTGCTGCTTTGCGCGTCCCAAAGAGTGCATGAGAGAGGATGAGAGAGATAATCGAGTGCGCACGATTGCATATCAGTCCCATAGTGTTTTTGTGTGTGTGTGTGTGTGTGTGTATGTGTTTGCGCGCACGCGCGACAGTGTGCGTGCGTGTGTCTGCTTCTTTTTGTGCGTGTGTTAGCGTGAGTTTGTGCTGCTCATAGGCGACGGGAAATATGAGTTGGATGTGAGACAGCAGCTGATGCGCCGGTAAGGGATGCTGCTGCCGCTGGCTGCCGTGTAGGATGCTTCTCCGCTTCTTCTCTCCTCCGGGCGCTCCTTCGCCTCTATCCGCACACCGAGTAGAGATTTTTGCTACAGCAAGAAGAAGAAACGGCTCGTTACAGGCACCGGCACTACCTCATTTTTCTCGCTTCAAGTCCGAAGCATTATGACCGAAGGATCCCATCCGGAATGCGTCTTGTTTAAGGACACTTTTCACCAGGAGCGGCTGAAGAAATATGGAACTTGATTGGCGTCTTTTCTGCATTTAATGCGCCCCTGGAGAAAATAATAATAAAATACTGAGGAGGTATATGTGTGAAGGGGGGCGTCCGGAGAGAGCGCAGGCTTTGGGATGTATTGTTGGTGAAAGGAAAAAGGGTGATCATTCACTGAGGATAAAAGAAAACGGAGGGGGAAAATGCAGTTTGAGACATTGCGTCAGTTCTGTAGCTCGGTTTTATCACATTTCAACGGGGCTTTCTCGGCGCCTCAGAACATCTTGCAGACGGAGCTGTTCGAGCAGGCGTTGAGCAACATCGGGTGAGTGATTCCTTTCTAAAGAAATGCCCTCATTTATGAGGAAGGGCTTCCCCGTTGGTATGTCAAACGAGTAATGGGGGTGGGGGTTGTTACGTTTATCGATCGGCGGCCAGCCTGCGTAATAACAGCCCACTGTATAGTACTGTTGCTGCTGCTGCAGATATTTCCTGGTTTGATGATGGGGACGATCAGTGATGTTGCCATGGTTTGCCTTATGCGCGTGCGTGCGCGCACATGTGCAACGTCTCGGGGGTGGGGTAGGGGGTGTACTGCTCAGCTAGACTATGACCATGCCGAGGTGTGACTCTGCTGTGCGCGGAGCCGTACGTGTATGTTTGCGCGTGCGCATATACCCCAGCGCACCGCTGCTGCAGCATGTGTGCTACACTACCTCTGCTGTGGTTGAGAAGAGAGCATTAGGGGTTTAGGAAGGTAGATGTACTTTTTTAAAGAGAGTCCAGAGCTGAAAATAGTGGAAAACATCCCCAACACACCCACAAAATACACATAATCACACACCTACCCACCTCCTACAACGTAAGATCAGGTATGACTTGCTTGACAAAATAGTGCCTATATTGCAAAAAAAAAAAAACAAAAAAACAACTACAAGCAAAAATAAATATAGTAATAAATATATG
>JAPZDY010000025.1:23305555-23320921 GCA_029783645.1 Ctenochaetus hawaiiensis
GCAAAAATAAATATAGTAATAAATATATGTATATATATATATAAAGTTGTCATACATGGAAAAACATAGCAATGTGCATTTTAGTAACAGTATTGCAAAAACACATTTTTACACAGATGCATTTCTGTATTTCTAATATTATTTTTACTCATGTATCTTTACATTTCCTGGAAAATAAATGCTTGTGTGGCGTGTTGAGAGAGGGAGAGAGAGAGAAGTTGGATCTTACTTAGATGCAGTGGAGCATATTATGATTAGTCTGCTAAATGCTCTGTTCCCCCACGGAGAGGCCCTGTTCATCTGGCCAAGCATGGCTGTTAGACACATTATGCAGACTGCAGAAGGCTTTAAACTTGCAAACAGTCTCACGTTCCTGCAGCCGCAGGACCAAGAGAACATGCAAGCCTCCTTCATTTCTCGCCAAAGGCGCAGGCCCCATATCTCCACACCATGCACTATCTGTCTCTGGGGACTGCAAGTCTTTCCCTCTTGTCCCCCACCCTACCGTCAGAAATAATTTACAGCATTGCCGGGCTCTCTGCCACCTCACATTACATGGCCAGAACACTCAGCCACTGGAAGGGCTGAACAGGGGGCTCTGTGCCTGGAAACTGTGATCCAGCAGTCATCACATCTGACTGATTAAATTGAACTTATTTTCCATTACTTTTTTTTTTGCTTCTTGGCAAATTCCTCCAAAAGAAACAGTCTCTGAATAGTTGTTGATGGCAGGATTATTCCTCTTAATTCCTTGCTAAATTATCATACTGTCAGTATAATACGCTAATTGTTAAAACCTGGTAAAGAGAGAATCATCATTTTTAATACAGTTTTAGGACCTCAAAGCCAGTGTCAACCTCTTCAAACAGCTCACTGATACAAAATAACAACACAACTCTCTGCAAACCAGCAGTGTGAGCTGTTATCTGTGACTAGCTTGCTTGGCCATCCATTCGATCAGGGCTGTTTGTGTGTGAGCCTGTTTCTTTCTCTCTTTCTCTGTTTCTCTTCTTGCCCAGGCCAGGCTTGCTAATGGGCTGTATGCTTTTAGATTTTTAGATCCAGCTTCCATGTATTATGCATGTGTGCGTCAGCAGAGGTTCTAATGGGGTGTGGGGATCTGTTCTTAGAAGGCCTGAATGGTTTTGAATTGAGTGATCACTACATTTAAACTGCAACCACAGCTCAGCTGCCTAGCTTCATCTCTTCCTCTAGTACACACATACACACACACACACACACACACACACATCTTTCCCTTACTCCCCCTTGCTATGGCAACTCTTTGTGTTTTTTGCCTGAAATCAAGCTCTGTTGTTGGCGAACCAAGTGATAAAAGGGGACGTTATTGTGTTTGTGGTACACATCAAATGTGATTTCCCACACCAGCCTACTGCAAAGTATGTGATGGTGTAAGTGGTTTATGAATAGCTGCATTAGATTTTCTGCATAGCTGCAATAGATTGATGCATAGATGCAAGTAGTACTGTGTTTTAAATCCAGGATATTAAGTAAAGGCCATATTGCTGCTGTATATTGATTCTAAATGGGCTGCACAGTCTTGAGTGTAATTTTAGTGAGTCATCCTAATACTCACGGATGTCTAATTTATCCCACATCCCATACATTGTTCTCCTGTAGCGACAGCACATCTGCAGCTGTGTGCTTCTGCATTTTAGAACTTCTATGTGCTATACAGTGTGTACAGTCAGATAGGAGGAAAACAAACCTGTTTCCACTTCTGTCACTTCTACACTAAAGGTTCTTTGGAGTGTAAACTCCTGACCCAGCACCAACCCACACACCCACTCACACCCAAATACCCATCTCTTCACTTGTCCCCTCTAACAGTTGGGTTGCCATAGCAGCAAGGTGTAATGTTTGATCAATACATATGATGATGCACACTCCCTGTCTGTTAATCCTGGTGGTAGCAGGATGTGATTTAAAAGACAGGGGAGGGCACAGGACAAGAAATGATATTTCTAAAAAATTTACATAATGTGTAAGAAAAAGAAAGGAGGGTGGAGCAAGTAACTTATGATTTAATATGTGATACATTTCCTTCTCAAAATCCTACTTTAATCTCTCAGGAGAATATTTTGCCTGTCTTCGCTCAATAGCCGCAATAGTCTGCCTTGACATGTTAACAAATTGCAAATGACTGTTTATGGAGGATTTCAAAATGGTAACATGCTTTTTACAATTGCTGACAATTATAATTATAATTATAATTAAAACATGCATTACCTAGTATTTTATATCTAAGTATACAGAACATCAGTGATGCAAATGAAACTAAATGGGAAATTTGACTTTTGTGTCCCGATAAGCGTCTTAGTGGTTTTACATGAGATGTCACAGTTAAGGCTCCACTTCTTGTAGAATGAATGTGAATACACTTATAGTTCAAAAAAGTTTACATGAAACTGATGTAAAACCAATTCACTGGTAGAGCCTGAATGGAGTGTAAAACTAAGGTCTAAATTTAAGTGTCTTTTCAGCATTGCATCTATAGCAGTTAATCAGTCAATCAGTGGGCATGCTTTCATTATTTGCCAACAGAGGAGTGTTACATAACAGACATGTAGTTTTCTGATAGTTAGCAAACTAACCTGTCTTCCCAATTCACAATGGTAATGATGAACAGCAGCTTACCAAGCAGCTTGGAATAGCTGTTTTAGATTTTATCTTTGCTTCTTGGCAATACATCATCTGTTGGAATGTTTAGTTGGAATATAAAAGGGTTCTACTGGGTTAAGATATAGCTTCAACTGATGATTCAAAAACTAAACATCTCAGATCTCAGTATGTTTTGACAAATTTTCCCACATTGTCCTCTTTCAGTTCAAGTCTCTTTGGTTTGTAAATCCAAGTCGTGCACATTGTGTACCAAATTGTACAGAAGAGTAAAAAAACAAAACAAAAAACAATAGTTAGAATCTCATTGAATATGTATCTTTTTTAAAAAAAAATATCACTGACATCAAGATCTTTTTTTGCAAGAGTGGCCCAGAGAAAGGAAAGGAAAAAAGAACATTTACACTACCCTGACTTAGTTCTGATTAAATGTTCTATGAGCAGAATACCCTTACTAGACAGTTGGAGGGGATGTTGGTGTGACAACTTGTCGACACACCTACCAAGAAGGAGCCTAATGTTAAAGGCCACATTGAGGGCGGGGTCATCATCGGGACATTTTACAGCTGCCTTTCCTGCAACACAACTCAGGTTTTTTTTAACGAGATGATGAGGGAATTTCCAAATGTGTTCCCAAACCCAATCCAAGTGGTTTTTGTGCCTAAACCTTACCATGTTAAACATTTTACATTAAAAAAGATCTTTTTCTAATCCTAACCAAGTGTTTTTGGTGCTTAAACCTAACAAGACCCCCAAAACAGAAATGTGAAAAAAAGAGCTTTTATCTTAACAGTGGTTTGCAGAAAGGCACAGTGCCAACATGAACTTGATGATTGGGTTCCTAAACCCTAACTGAAATGCAGTCTTTGCAAAACTGCTTCACACAACAATTAAGCATGAGTTTAGAAAGGCTTTCTGGCACAAAGACAAGGGTGCCTTGTCTGTCTGTATGAGATATAAATGGGTGTGGCAATGTAGCTTTGAAACTTGAGAAGTTGGGATGAACTCATGTTGTGTGTTGACATTGTAATACCACACTTAAGGCTCTGAGTAGCTTCCTCAAACGATCACATCCACTCTGTTATACATCTGGCAGTGTATCGATTAAAAAAACAAACAAACAAACAAAAAAAGACGTTGTGAATTAGAGGTATGAGGAGCTCAGTGAAAAAATAAAGCAAGGAAAGAAAACAGAGAGGGATGGACAGAAAATACCAGGAAGAGGCAGGAACACCCAGGCATCAGTCACCATGGTGACAGAGCTGTAGACAAGGCAGACATTGCAGGCTGCAGCTCGAGGGACTCTGAACCCCTGGAGCCCCAGATTCATATTGATGTGACAGAACTGGGGGAAAGGAGAGGAGAAAAATAAGGGCACAAGGATCGGAGGAAGATAGAAGGGGAGGAGGAGGAGACAAACTGTGGACCTAAAAACAATGAGAGACAAGGACATGGATCCCCAGCAGTCCCTTGACTCTTTTCAGTCCTGGACAGCGAACACTTGTGTTGTTTTGGGGGTGTATCCACCTTGGTATATCATTGGCCACATTGAAGTATGTATAACATCAACCTATTCCCTTTTATACCATTCTGTATCCAGATGTGTTAAATGAGTGTACTGTATGTTTTGTTTTCCAGCGATGCCTTGCTTTACATTCCCAAAATTACACATTAATACCTTTCAGATGCAAAATCAAGCTGACTGAGCTTTTCCACTGGAGCAATTGGGAGTAGCATGCCTTGCTGAAGGCAAAGACTACCCACATTTTCCCCACCAGCCTCTGGGCTACCATAACCTCTTTTTTTTATCTTTGTGAGTACTGTAAAATCGTGTCTTAAGGGTTTAGGTATGGGAATCAGACTGAGACTCAAACTGTATCCTCCTGTACCCCCCCCCCCCCAGGCATCCCTTCACTTGCCCATGCTCAGCCCCATGGTGTAGTGCCCGGGTGTTGGCGGCACTCAGCAGCTGTAATTAAGCCGGCCCTTTATTGGTTTTGTCCTCGCCAAGGGAGATGTGCGCAGGAAGAAGGGAGGCCCTGGTTTATTGCCTGGGTGTCTAAGAGAGGGGTTATTATGATTGCACGCTGGAGAGAGAAAGAAAAGAAGTGGATAGAGAAAGAGTGATAAAGTGGAGAGGGTTGGAATGATAGCGGGGGGGATGAATAGTGCAAGAGAGACAGCGGTGGAGGTTTAATCGATATGCTCGACTCCTCTATGGTCCTCTCTGCTCACACCAAATCATATCTTAGCATCAGACAAAGAGTGAGAGAGAAAGAGAAAAAAACAAGAGGGAGACAGAGAAGTGGTAGCTAGAGGTGGGCTGTGTAGCCGGATAAGCATCGGGCTAATGTCCCCAGCCCCAGGCCAGCTGCCACTGCTGCTAACGCTGCTGCCCAGAGAGGAAGGTGAAATTGCCTTTGCCTAGGTTTAGTTACAGGTACTCCAGTGTGGTCCCGTAGCGAGAAGTACATGTGATGTGTAGGTTCAACTTACTGGCCTGTTCTCCGCAGTGAAAGAGGATGAGGAAGGTAGCGAAAGGGTCATGGAACAACAAAAGGGAGCATGGAGTACTCCTTCAACAGAAATGCCAGCCTCTGCAGAGCGCTGACATCTGGGCTCTTTTCATGCTCATGCAGCGTCACTGATTCCCTCAAAGGCTGAATAGGCACATGTGCACGTGCATTTGTGTGTTTGTATGTGTGTGACCCTCACCCTAAACATGTCATTAATGGCTGAGTACAGTAGGCACAGTGTTTTCATGGTAAAACAGCATTTCAGTTCAGCATTAGGGGCCACTTCCAACTCTGCCCCAGGTCCTTAACTCTGCCCCTCTCTCCACTCACTGATGGACTAAAGAGCGGGCTGCTGAGTGGTATAAATGTGAAACTCTGTGAGACTGTGTGTGTGTGTCCTTGTGTTTCTTTGTGACAGTGTATGTAGCAGCACTTGCATGTTTATGCATTTGAAACATGGTCCCTAGGAGATATTTTTTTCTTTTAAAAAGCCTATTTTCTTCTGCTCCCAAACAGATGTCTGATGTCGTCTTGTTTTTAATAGCCAAGAGAGGGCATAGAAACTGCATATGCCACATGGATAGTGCTTTGCTTTCAACCATATGCCTTGATGTGTGATGCTATTTGTCAATGTCAGTAACCATTTAGCAGTTTGTAGAGGGGTTAAATTTGACTGCTGTTGCTGCAGTAGCTTACCGTCAGTGAAGTATCTTTGTTGCAGTGTGTATACATTCATTATTTCACAAATCCTCTTGTGGCCTTGATGGTCAGTGGAGTTGCTAATTGAAAGCTAAGACTCTTTCCTCCTAATGCTGCCTCACAGCATCATCATTCTTGTTTTACATTTGATTTATTGATTAAAAAAGCTTATAAGGTCAGACCTTAGGAAGGTCAAAAGATGGACTTTCTTAGCTAAACCCCTGTATTCAGTGCAGTGAAGTGAATACTTCAAGCTATATCGTCACAGAGTCAGCATACTGTATATGAAAATCATTTTAAATCCATCATTACTCAGTAGTAAACTAGTTTAGGGATTAGATGTACAGGTATTATGCTTTAGAAGTCTGTTTTAGTAATTTACAATAATATTTTTATACCAAAATTAGTGCATGCAGCTATTTTCACACTGCTAGGTGATGATTTTGCCTTTTTTTTTTTTGTTTCATTTATTTAATTGTGTAGTGCAGTAGAGAGTAGCATTGATGCTAGGGACAATGCTAAAAAGGTCAAGACATGGATTATGGCTGTTTGAGTTATGTTGAAATTAAGATGGACTGAATATGTTATTGTGTCTCCTGCTTGTCAGGAGCCATAACCATTCACACACATAAACATACATGAGCAATTTGGGCTTTAGTATCTTGTACAGTCTGTGTGTCAGACTGTGCAAGCTGGGGATTGCACCTACAACTGTCTGATTAGCTGCGCCTCAGCTTCCCCTTTGTAGACAGTAACTTGTCTTCTTATTTCCTTCTCCCCTTTAATAAGGAGCTCCCTCACCTTGGTGTCTGTCAGTGTCTTACATTATATAAAGAACAAAAGCACTACACTCTTCCCAGACTGTGCAAGGAAATAAATAATGTCTAAATTAAATGCGGATCATAGCACCATGTTGGAAAAGGAATTAAAATAAGTGTGTCCACTCTGGTGTCGTGTTTTGATCACTGCTGAACGGAGCTACAGCTGATACTTGTGAGTGCCACATCGTCACTTGACCCGGGAATGAATGCTAAGCTTTCGTCTTCAGTGTCTTCCACTGACGAAAAAAGGAAGGTATTAATTGGTGGTAGTGTTTTTATTGTCCCATGTTTAAAAGGGGTATATTTAAACATACTCAATTGACCTGATAGTGTAATATTTACTTACATTGTTTCATGAATGAGCAAGAGACTGCTTTACATGTAATCCTGTAGCTGTGCTCCAAATCCAAATCTCTTCATGCTCCAATTTATTCAATTACCAAAAATACACTTTAAGAAGCTGTGTGATAAAGCAATAATGAAAAAGCTTAATCTAAACATCTGCGTCTATCCAGCCCATTGCTATCGTCATCCCATCCCCAGTCCGTGCTCAAATCCTCTTTTGCAACACTGATGGTATTTCAGTAGCTCAGTAAGATGAATTATTTCCATATTTTTTGCAAACATTGCACCGTGTGCGCAGCTCCCCCGTCTCCCTGCACGTGTACAGTTAGCTCAGTTCATTTGTGTTGCAAATGAGCCGGCCCTGGTGGTGCTCAGTGGCCTCCCTGGGCTTCTCCTGCCATGCAGAGGAGAGGAGAACCCAGCTGAGGAGTGATCAAAAGCTTCCATCTCTGGCAGGCAGATGCTGAGTAAACACAGAGAAGAAACTCCAGTAGCTGTCTCCTCTCACCTCCGCTTCTTGCCTTCATTATTTTTGGAGTCTGCTGGCTGGCATTAATGAAAACCCATGTAATATTCATTTAATTCCCAGTGTTTACTAGTTCATTAGGTTTTAGGATAGTAGTTGATCGGATCTCAAGGGGTGACTAGGAAGAAGGAAGAAGCTGACTTTGAAGATTTTTCTTTTTTTTTTACAAGCTGGGCTTCCTTCCATTTATTCATATGTCTCTCTCTTGATCCTGTTAGAAGACCATTCACAGTCCCATCTTTGCTCTCTGAATCATACAGCATTTCTGTTCCCTCATCTGCTTCACCACATTTCTGCTCTATTTTTCTATAACTCTAACTTGAGTTTGAAGCTTGTTGGTGGATTTTGGTGCAGAAGTACATCAAAATGTAAACTAAGAATCTGGTAGCTGTCAACATCTGTTTTAGACAAAATGTAAAGACCATATTTGTACATAATACAGATGAGTATGGGGTCAAAATTTCTCTCAATCAGGTGGAGAAAAAAAAGGGTTGCAGTCTCTTCACATCACTGGTGTAAGCTGAACACTGCTGCAGATTAAACGTTTTCCCTGACCAGAGCCCCTCTGGCCAGTTCAGCTCCTTAGCTGTTACAGACACTGTCCTATGCAATTACAATTAACCCACACAGCCCTTTGGTCTGGGGCTTGCTCTGCAAAGGTCTGACTGTGGATTCATCGATTGAGACGTTGGCTTGTCAATGCCATCGAGCGCAGGAGAAAAGGTCTCTCTGCTAAGCACACAGGGACACAGCAAATGACTTTTTCATCAGAAAAAGAAGACAGGCCAAACTTTGTCACAAAACTCACATTTTCAAAAATATGGAAAAAAAAAACAATTGCTAGTATTGCTTTTATGTTTGATGGGGAGAAAATAGAACATATAAGCAATGTTGTTACATTTGAGTGAATGTTGTAATTTTTTGTCCAGTGCCCTTTGATTGCTCTAATACTTTCTTTTCTACCTGGCAGTTGAATTCCTACTAACTGCATCTATGCTGTATGATTAGTATGTTTTGGGTTTTCCAGACAGTATTTTAAGAGTATGAAGCAACAGTGAAGCACTAAGGAGTGAGCAATAAAATGGTCTTTAAAAAACAGATAGAAAAATGAGATCTAACTTTTTGCTAAAACTTATGTAACACTGGAGTCTTTTCCATATCCATTCCATTGTTGGCTTTCCCAAACTCTTCAACCCTTGCAAAGCTGCACCTTGTTGCTTTGATATCAATGTGTGTATGTGTGTTTGTTTGTGTGTGTGTATAGGGACATATCTCAGACATGGAAAGTGTTTCAGCAAAGAGCTCAGGAGGCACCGTTTTCCCATTATGCACAGCTTCCTGTCTGCCTCTAGGCATGCCTTCTAGCAGCAGATCTGTTTGAATTTAACTTAAGAGAGACTTAAGGGGAAAGGCAATAAAACTGGCATTGAGAAGATGAGGGTAAAAGAAGTTTATTATTTTGAAAAAAACATTTAAATGAATTACATTTTCATATTATAGGTTTAATTTTTAATAGAAAACCTTTGTGGCTGTGTATCTCAGTAAGTCTAAAACAAAACCTTTGTTCATTTTCTTGCCATTGTCTTAAAATATTTCTAAATGAGACTACTGAGGAATGATTTTTCAGCTTTTATCCACGTGGTATACAGTGAGATTTTAGCAGTGGTTAGATTCAATTGCCTGACAGAGATAAAGCACAACAAAGATTTTCAAAGTTGATGGTAAGATTGTAAGCTTGCTGTATGTTGCTGTCAGTTACTTGCAGGGAAACTGTAGGTAGCATACGTCTTCATTTGATTATGCCCAGGGCCCAGCTGCAGAGATGCACAGAGGTAACTTGGCTGCAAAGGCTTCCTTTTCCTTTGGATATAATTGGAGAGCTTATTCCTCTTTTCCTTGGTGATCATTGCACATCCAATTTACAGTAGCCATTGTGACAAGCAACAGCTTCAGGTTTGTCTTCAGATTTCCTTTAAGTAATGGCTAGTCTAAATAAGATGATCCCATCATTGACATATTGGTTCATTTGGTATATTCAGTGAACTCAAGTTGATGTCTGAACTCAGTAACATTAGTCAAAGGCATAAGTCTATCCAGTCTCCAGTCATCAAAAACTACATATAGGTTGGAACAGTAATGTTAGCCAGCTAACATATACTGCCAACTTGCCAACAGTGTTATCTCAAACTCCAGACAGGAGCTGTCATGATATCAGATTTTCCCTACACCTGGCCTAAAGAATTCAGGATAATAATATTATTACAATATCTACAGAAAATTCAAATAAATAATGTTATCAGTAAAACACATCTTTAACTGCATTGTATCTTTTTTTGTACAATTGCAACTGAATAAAAATGTCAAGGTGGCCAGTGATTTACTGATGGCTTTATCCTAACTTACACTATCCATGTCTGCTTTTCTATTCTTTGTCCACTGACTGCATTAGCTGACCTGAATTCCTGACCCTCTCTCGCTTCTTTGACACTGCCTATTATTTAATACTTCAAAGCTAATAAACGAACTGCAGCATACTTTCTCTGTGATGAAAAAAAACACAGGATGATGGAGGTGGTATTAATCCCCTTTCCCAGTTGCTGCTGATCAGCATTCCTGCAAATTGGAGTGTCTACCAAAGTGCTGTTTTATAAACATAATCCAAAAAACTCACATACTGTTGAGCTAACTTTTTTGGGTTGCTCTCATCTTTCTTCTCCTCTGACATGATATTGCAGAGCAGTTGTAGCAACATACAATGATGGTAGCTAGGCTACCTAGTTATTGCTTCTTTGTCTTTCTCTTTGTCTCCTGTTTAATGGCAAGTGGCAACCAATTCACTCAAACCCACACTGACAAAAAAGGAATTTAAAGAAGCAGGAATAAACTCAAGGGCCACTGAATTGTTTCCACATTATTATCATATATGTATGTTTAACAAAAAGGGCCCTGTTGTACACAGTGCGCCGGTGCGCCTTTTTTGCACAATGGGTGCGGAAATTTTTAATTTATTCAGGGGAGTTTCCAGGTCAACCTTTGCAACATTGTTCCAGGAGCAGCAGAGGAATCCTGCTCTGCCCCGCCCAATGCGCCACTGGCGCATAGCCGGTAGTCCAATCAGCTGTGTAGAATCATCTCAAACAAAGCAAAACATTTCCATATTTTGTCACACAGGCAAACGTGCACAAACACAGGCATGCATGCATGCGTGCATGCGTACACACGCACACACTTAAAAATTAAATTCATTTTGTGAATAGAATACATGTGGTAATTAATTGTTGATGGACCGTTTTTCTTTAATTCTTCTTTCTTTCTTTAATTATTATTTAATCTTTGCTTTTCTAATCGAATTAATGTTGTTTTTCGTCTGTGCCTCCGTTTAGACCAGGTTTTGGCTGGTCTAAACTCCTGGCACATTTGACCTCATTGCACCAGGTGTATGATAGCAAACGCGCCAGGACATGCCTCCATTCTGCCTTCATTCTCAGACCTCCGCTCCTCGGCACACAGACCCGGCGCAAGTGGGTTTGCTATCGTACACTTGTGGCAAAAATGACATTTACGCCAGGTGTACAATAGCAATGACACCTGCACCACTAGCGCACTGCATTAGCGGGTGTACGAAAGGGCCAAATGTCTTTATTTTGCTTTTTTGACATCACAATAATCAAGAATAACCAGAATAGCGTAACACTTCTGTGCCAGACTGAGGGCAATTTAAAGTTGGGTTAATGTTATTGAACTTATCATGAGCAATTCAGTGGTGCTTGCTTTATTGGTGACAGTGAGCTTAATATTTTTTTATATGTTCCCTTCTATTGCATGTTCCTTCCATTTCATGTTATTAGCTTGTAGCAGTTCATGGCGTTGTTTGGGAGGGTTTGCTCCACATGCTTTGAAGAGACAAATTCTTAAATCTTATTTACTATATTTACTTCTTTAGACAGAGCCAGTCTATTTTTGATTTAATGTAATTGTAGAAAGGGTGGTTCTCTGCTGTCTTATTCGCTAGGGGTGACACTGATGAGGCCCAGGAATTGGGTTGCTTTTTCAGTAACTTGAAACTTTTTTAATGAGCCCATCACATTATCCCATTTCAGTGTATGAGCAGGATTGCCTCACCTTGGCTGTCAGGTATTGTAACAGCAGTATGAGGTTACATTTGAACTTAGTGGAAACAACAGTGTTTGTGTGAGTGCGTGTTAAAAACAGCAATAAATTAAAGCAATTCCAAGGAAAGTTGGGTGATTGCTTAGCGTACATTAGGAAAATGCCTTAAACTGCTCAATACAATTTTTTTATCTCAAAATTTTGGGGCCAGTTTTTGTCCTGTGATTGCAAATCTTTGGGGGCATTCTGGGATGTGTGCTCTTGTCCCTTGTTAATTTCTGATGGTGACGGTGCTGGATTGCCAGAGGCAATATCCAGTGTGTGCTGCTGTGGAACAAACTCACCTTTAAATGGAAATGTTGCTGTCAAGTTTGCTCCCTCATGATTCTTTGTGTTTTTTCCTCATTGTGCAATTGCAGTACTTAAAGTTCCGTGTTTTCTCTGCGAGTATGAACCAAAATAGTATTGAGCTTGTCAAAGTTGTAATTTTATCAGCATCATGTTTTACTGTTCATAATGTGGTATTAGTAAACCGAACCACATCATTTGCAAAGTTGGACCCAGTTGTAGTGGAACTGAAGTACATTTGAATATTCAGCAAAACATGATAATATTTAAGTTTTGCCCTGATATTTTTCCCATGTCATTCTGAGTTTGTAATGAGCCCCAAAACAATTTGTGCACAAATGGACTCAGAAATCTGAAACTTGTGGTGTTGAGCAGTGACATTTCAAAAGTGACCAAGCAGTGTTTCTCTACTGAATTTTAACCCCTTGATGCCTATTGTCGCGAATTCGCCTCAAAACCGCTTCCATTCAGAATGCATCCAAGATAGTGTATGTGTTCCCCCAATGCTGGTTCATGCATATTCGATATGCACCTAGGAACCTTTTGCAAGCGTTTGTTTCTTGGGGGACCGTTCAAAATTGGAACTACTAATTTGAATTAATTAATTAATAATAATAAATTTGACTGCTAGAGTCGAATTAACAATCTCCACTTAATTTAGCATCTGCTTGAAAGCAAAAACACAAATTATCTATTTTTTAATATAATTGTATTATAAATTCAGGCGTCAAGGGGTTAAATGTGACTTTTTCTCTGATTTCACAGTACACACTACATTGCAAAGTTACTGTTGGGTTGTTACCCCAAAGTAGTTATATTGTACTTCTTTGTGATTCATAATACAGCATAAGCACTGAATTTTACACCCTGGTGTGCTCCAGGGATGCCAACTCTAAATCTAGCTTCTTTTGTATTTTCTGGGTCTAAGGTGGCCTTTTTTGATTGTGGCCTATGTACAGACATAGGGACCATAATACAATGCACTTTAACAGCTTTACCTGCCATGGCTTTCCATTCCAAGATTACTGCTGAAGCTCCGTCCCTTGTTATCTCACACAGCTTGTCCCAGGGCACTCCGATGACTTGATGAAAGCCTCAAAAATTATCTTTGCCAAGCTCCTGATCAAGTAGCCCCTCTGTGAGGAAAAAGTTTGTGACTTGATTGCCCAGTGTTCATGGCCACCTGTTGTTCTTGACATACTGATGTGTTTAATGCTTTCATTTTTTTCAGGTCATATTATGTCTGCAGCACTAGTAAAGCACTCTTTTATAGAGAGACCAGCTGAGAATTTGCTTTCCGTACTGGGGCAATAAGCTGAGCTACGTTGTAGCTATTAAAACATTCTGTTGGATTTTGTTGGATTTAAAAAACTGCTGTTTTTAAACTAACAGACTAGCTTTAAGTGGTCTGACCTTCTGATTTTGCTCCATGCAAAGTGTGAAACTGAAATTTAGTTTCACAGTGTCTTCTAACAACATTATCTTTTCTGTGACCTGTACCTGGCAAATAAAGCAAATACACTTTTCTGTCTCTTCTGTGAAAAAGCGCTAATATTCTTCATATTTCTGAAATCTGAATCACTCACTCGTTATTTTCCATTTTTTTTATTATGGCAATGTTTAATGTACTTGAGTTGAATGTTTTCCCTGACTGATAGGTCAGAACTACTGAGTGAATTGTTATGAAAATAACTGAAATTGCCCCTGAGAATTCTGGTGATCCTGGGACTTTTCAAGCAACTCCACAGCAGGTTAAAACATACACTTGTCCACTACAAAATACTTTTCAATATAATGAATGTCTGTACCAGCCATATACCGGAATTAATATTAATATTAAAATGCTAACATAAGAAAAGTGCTAATGTTAGCATACTGACCATGAATGGCAATGTAGAGCTGAGTTTGACAACGAGTTTGAAATGTCCTGTTTTATGTTTCTGTACAGAGGAATAATCCTTTTTTATTAAGGTAACATTTTAGTTTTCTTTTGTTGATACACAGGTCTATTAAAGGCAAACTGCTACCTGTGTAGGCTAATTATATATGACTATACAGTTCAAATTTGGTAGGGCCAAAGCCTCTTTGTCTAAAACATTAAATGCTGTAAGCAGCAGCATAATTAGGTGGAATTTTAGAATGTCAAATGAGTCCGGAGGTTTTTGCGCAGAAATATTAGATAGGCAATGGTAATCCTAGACTGCTTTTCTCCTCTATTTGTTTGCACGGGGCACAACACCATAGAGACAGACACGGAAAAGTGTTGTATGGCACAATGGAGGCCCAACCTTGAACCTAACACGAAGAGCTATTCAGCCTGGACCCCATCACCATTTGTCAGTAATGATTGGACAATAACCAAAGACACATTGCTCACCTGTGAATAGACCTTATACTCCTTCTTCTTGCTGAATAGAGCACACTTCCTGCAGCTTGTCTGTACCTCATACACACACCACTCCTCCCTGCTTAGTGTTGCTGTATATTCTGTAAGGGGGGGACTGGGCTGTCTGCTGCGTCTTGCTGTGCTGCTGCAGTCTTATCTGTGACAATAATAGACTCAGAGGAGTTAGGGAAAAAAATAGATGGTAAAGTGTATATTGGGGGAAATGGAACGACTGACGTGATGAGTCCAGGTCAGCTTGGACCGCCGCTGGTTTCCCAAGAGGGTCTTCAGTCCGTCCACCCCCAAAGATGTTATTTTGGGCAGCAAGGGTTATTAAAGCCTCCTCTGACTCACCCTTCAGCTTTTTTCATTACCTCCTCACTTTGTGTGAGGCCAGACAGCCACTCGGCGTCACTGCCTTTAATTTCAAATGCAGCTTGCTCACTGGAATGAAAAATGCATACTTAGCAAAACCAAGAAGAAATTTGTGTGTGAAGAGACTGCATTTGAGTGAATGCGTGTGTGAGTGTGTTTGTGTGTGTGCATGGGTGTGTGTGTGTGTTTGTGTGTGCTTATGTGTGTGTTCAATTACTGGTATGTCAGCAAGAGAAAGAGATTGGGAGAACGTGGTTCTTATAGCCTTTTTTTTTCCAGAACAGAAATGCAGTCTGGGGTCTGGTTACAATAGAATTTGCTTGGTTATGAATAGTTGACAATTCTCGATATGTTCTCTACACAAAGTGCTTTGTGAAAATGAACAATGACTGACAACCACTGAGCAGTCAACATGCTACAACACAAGGCAGGATAACAGCAGATAAGAGTGGAGGGATATTCCTTCATGTTAAGCTGGAATACCTTTTCAATGTGTTTATGCACAGGTAATGATAGTGTGAAAATGAAGACATAACATTACACAGACATTTTTTTCCACAAATTACTTTCTGAGTAATAAAGTTTATTAAGTGTTAATGA
>JAPZDY010000025.1:23321021-23367370 GCA_029783645.1 Ctenochaetus hawaiiensis
TGGAGGGATATTCCTTCATGTTAAGCTGGAATACCTTTTCAATGTGTTTATGCACAGGTAATGATAGTGTGAAAATGTGAATCTCTGCATGTCATTGTTTACAAATTTTATGACACCTTAGTTCAGGCATGGAATTAAGTCATTTTAAGTGCAAGGCCACTTTGGTCTTTCAAAAAATTCAACTTTATTGGCAAATTGTGGTCAAATGTAGGGCACCAAGCCCAAAGCCCATGCTTCAAGGACAGAAAGAACATTAAAAATTACCACATATGAAGACATAACATTACACAGACATTTTTTTCCACAAATTACTTTCTGAGTAATAAAGTTTATTAAGTGTTAATGATAAATATTAGTCAGACAGGTTTCTACATCCAACTATTATAATTTAATTTTTAGATAATAAAAACAGAGAAATATCACCTTTTCTTGGTGAAAAAAACATTAGTGTTTAGAAAAAGGGACTAAAAAAATGCAGCAAGAATGCAGAGTTTTCAAGTTTCATCAGTAAAATAACAGAACACAGAAAGGGTAACCATTAACTGCATATTGCCATGAGTAGGAGTACAATTATCTGATAATTAACCATAATCAGCCACCATCAGAGATCTGATAAACACACATTATTAGACAGTAAACCATCAATCAAACCACCAATTAACTGCAGTCAATGAGTGTTGGGAAACCTAATTGTACTTTAGCATGTCTCTTGTATTTTTATTATGGTGACAAAACATTAAAAATATGCCCACGGTGTTTGAATAAAATGGAAGCCCCCCTGTCGGAAAATATGCCAAACGCTCTTGAAGAAACATGACATATTAGCAATTACTTGTGCATCTCCAAAAAAAAAAAGATTAGTATGAAAACAAAGGATAAGAGGTATCTTATATAGACAGTGTTCCTGCCAATCCGACATCTATATAAATCACAAAGATCAACTGTATATCTGTATGAACTACCTAAATTTTGTAATTTGTTGCCTCAACTCCAAACTAGCCTCGTTTGGAGAATTGTTCTATTTTTGCAGCACAAGACAGTGGATTCTTTCTAAAATATGTTCTAGTTGGTGGATTAGATACACATCAGATTAAAAACACAGATTTATAAAACTGTTAATTAAACATGTGATACACTGCAGCTTTTGTCCAGCTGCTTGTGCTCATGTAACATTATTTGTTATCCAGCAGGTTAGCATCTTTTGTAGTTTTAAATGAGGAGAGTAGCAAATTTCTTGAAGGGTACAGTCACTTTGGCATACCAAACCGACAGTGTAGTAGAAGGAGCATAATAACTACACCCTGGTGCAGAACTTCATTTCAGCCCTGTTCATTTAACCTGGGTGTGTGAATGTGTAGCAGCATGACACAGGAGTGCTAATTTGGAGTCTGATATAAAAACCCCACTTGATAGTAAGTGGGGTTTTTATACTAGATTTTAATGATTACTTTTTTGCTGACCTCTAGGGATTTAACTGACTGTTGTATTATAGCTCTGTACTCCAGGATGTGTCAATACACCACAGCATTGCTGCTTGGTGTAGTTTGCAAGTAACATTAAGGGTGGTTCAGATCATTCAAACGTACCAGTAAGTCAAAAGTGAAACCCTGTATCTGAAGAAACTAAGTGCAATTTAGCCATTATTAGTTTCATTACTTACTCTTGTCCTGTATCCGCTGCAATATGTCAAAATGTTGTTTATGGAAAAGGCCCGTAGACCCTTTATAAGTGAACTTTCTGTTATTCAGAGTAAGTTAAAAGACAGGCTCTGTTTTCCATATGCTGCACACTGGGTGTTATGAGGTTCCTTGTGGAGGGTTGACAAGGATTACAACGTCTTTAATGTGGTGATGTATCAGTGAGGTCTGGTCATGGATGAGTTCCAGTCACGTGTATATTTTCACAGGTTCAAATACTGTGTAAAAAAATGTTAATTACCCACCAGTGTTGTGGTGTTGATTACTTCCAGACCCTCAAGGGATCACTCATACCCTTCCCTGCAACAGTTCTCTGTGTTATACTGTTCAACTCAAGCTGAAGTTAGTAAGCCTAATTACAGACAGTACTCCTGTGTTCTTCAAATTTGCCCCAGTGAACTGTCTGCCTGTTTGTCTGCTCCACAGAGGTGTTTGCTTTATTAAATTCCAGCTGTGTGCATTTTTTTGCGCATCAGTGTTCATCGCAATATGACAAAAAAAAAATTTACACATGCTCTGCTTCTTTAACCTTTCTCTGTAGGGAGGCTAGAAGCAAGCAGCGGCGTAACAGTCCCGACTTGTAGCTAATCTTAATGGCATATTCTGTTGGGGCTTGGCCTACATAAAGTGCTAGCAGTGCCTCTTCTTAAAAAGGAGACCTAACAGGCGGTGCAGTGCGGATGATGTATTAACCATACAAAGTATAAACATGAACACAGAAGGCACTGCTCTGCTCTTAGACAGGAGGATAGAGTCTGTGTTCTTGGAGCCAATCGGTGAATACACTCACAGATCTGCAGAAACTGTCAGCTGATCTGATTGATGTGGGGCTGAACAACTTTGGGTCCACTTGCTTCACACAAAACTTTCCATTGAGCAGGGAGACGAAGTGAAGGAGTGGCTGCCATCTGTTACTGTGAATGAAACTGTGCTGCATCACACTGTGTTCATGGATCATCATTTATTCATTTTTTATTAGAAACAGAAAATTTTGCAGTTTCTCAGGGTTAGTTTTTTTATGCAAAAAGGAATTTTAGAAAGTCAGTGCATTCTGTACTTTATCCATTGTTTCTTATCAAAAATAATTTTTCTGTTTACAATCTATCTTGCTTTTTTCAAGGCTATATGCTTATCAGGTTGGGGTACTCCTGTCCAGACGGCAAGGGTAGTGCAGCTAAAGCTATTCGGTAACTATCGAACATGCATTAGGAAGAACAATTTTATGCATTTGTGACTAAGCTGCTAAAGCAGTTGTAAGTTATTATGCACTCCTCTAGGATGCTGTAGCATTTTACAACTGTGTGTAAACATAAGGCTTGAATGGATAGATATGAGCAAGACAGAGGTTTTGCTTTTGTCTTGTGCCTCAGTCTCACCCAGATAGATCACTTTTTTCTCTTTCACACTAACAAGTCAGTGTTTTGCTTATCTGGAATCAGACATAAATGCAAATACTCCTTCACAACATCTGGATAAAGTGGATCTTAAGGGGATAGTTTGGATATTTTGATGTGGGGAGACACTTACACCCAGGCAGTGTCTTACTTGCTGTAGATAATGGTCAGCTCGCCCTCTGCCTGGGGAATCAACACGGTGCGCCTGCAAGAAAACAGAGCATAGTATTGCTGAAAACGATAACAACAGCAACACGTCTTTGGTACCGTTTACAGTAATAGTATGCTCTGTTTCCTGCCAGCGCACAGCAGAGGGCAAGCTGACCATTATCTGCGGCAGGTAAGAAACTGCCTGGGCATAGTACAACCCCACATCAAAATATCTGAACTATCCCTTTAAACCCCTTTACTGTATTAATCCAGGCCTTTCAGTCATTGTGTAGTGCTTCTTGGAAGCATTTATACTTGTCTCTTTTTTTTTAATTGGAAAGCTGTCAGATCCAGCCCAAGATGCAAGATTCTAAGTGTAAAATTATTAAAATCAACAATCTGACATATCATTTTATACATTAACCCTTTCACATTCACTGGATCACTGGTGATCTTCTGAAGCTAATTTAGCATAATTTATTATGATACAAATGTTTACACTTTGACTTTTTTTTTGGAAATTTTTGGCATTTTTTGTTTCTGTTCAATTATCCAACAATGAATTCAAATATGCAATTATGCATTTTTGGCCTAATAGTTTTTGGTTAAAAGCTTTTTCCATTTAGCTACAAACAAGAAAAGATGACTAAGAGTTATTGACTTAGTGCATTTTGTGTTGCATTTCAAGAGAACAGATTTTATGGTAAGGCCTTTGGAGATCCCTGCTGCCATATGTATAGCAGCTGCAATGAACTCTTTAGAAACCTGCTCTCCTATACCTAACTAGTCCATCTCTACTATTGAAGCCCTGTTTCAATTACATCACTGACCTGCTTCTTATGGCAGTACAAGCAGATGTACCTGAACAGTTTTAGTGTTGAGTGTGAGCTCTGAAGTGTAGATCTGATGTACAGGAGTGAAAATAGAGAGCAAAATCTTTGCTGGACAGGATGTACTTGAGGAGTGAAGTGGGAGCAACACTCAGCAGCACCGTAAGTGATTTTATTTTAGCACAGAACCAGGACTGTTTGACTTTTCGCACCTTTTTCAATGCATATATAGATTTAGACAGAATTCAGCTTGACTGCTCAAAGTGAAGCAAGTGTGAAGGGCAAATGTTATGTTGTAGCATATGCCATTTGAAAATGGAGTTGTAATTAAAACAAAAAATGAAGCAGTACATTCAGTGTTTTGGCATTCAGACCGGTTCACAGCCCACACTGTCCACTCCGAAGTTGTCTTCTTGACTCTCAGAGTGGCAGTCAGATGCACTCTCCACTCAAAGCTACTTGGAGTTTTGCAGCCTGGCCCCATCACTGACTCTCTGATGATTAAACACCCACAAAGGTCCTTTACCATATTCTGTTCCTCGAACTTCCATCCTGGGAAACGCTGTGTCGACAACCCATTGCCCACCTGCACCCCCTGTTCCATGTTCCCGTCAGTCAGCTGTCACTACTGCCATCACAAACACAACATACTCTAATGGTGTATCGTCAGTCCAACCTGGAGCCCATCTCCTGGGAGGGCTGAGGAGGGGAGGGAGGAGCAAAGGAGGGAGAGTGATTGTAGAAACTGTGACAGATGTGAAAACGGGTGAGACAAAACAGTGAAGAGAAAGAGGCATAAAGAAAGACTTACACAACAACCACAGTAATGTGCCGATAAACCCACATACATACGCCGAGTGCACTTGTTAAACCAGGTCACTGAAAACCAGCTACGTCATCATGGTGCAGAACCAAGAGAAAGGTCTTTATCTGTCTTGTAATGCACAGAAATTATGGGGTAGAGAAATCTCTTTCTCTCTCACTGCCCCTCCCTCTGCTCCTCTTATTACTCTCTCCCCCTCCACTGTGTTTGATTTGATGCTTGAAAATCCACCATGTGGGAAAAAAAGTACATAAACCATGTTTTTGTTCAGTTTAAGGACCATAAGACCTTGGCCTGAATGAGATTAGGTGAGACATGTTCTGTTTGCGATTGATGATAGATGTCAGCTAGCAATCAAGCAAGGGATGTAATCCTTTCTTAGGCAGATACTGAGCGGACCACAGGTTGAACAGGGTCGTTGCTCGACCTCCAGTCAGTTGCAGCGATCACATGATCATGGTATTAAATCTGAAAGTTGACTTGCTTTCAGGCCCATCAGATGCCTTTGCAGCAGGGTCGTACACTCTGTCATGTATCCATATTCAGCAGTATAGTGTGGCACTGTGGGTGCAGGAGACCATCAGAAACAATGCAGGTGCTGATGCTTCAACATTATTTGAAAATCCTGCTGAAAACTGTCAGGTTTTCGGCAGGATTTTAACCCAGTTTGTTTGTACCAGGAAACAAGGGGGATTGGATTTGTCTCTTTTACTCTGAGGGGCATCCCACATACACAGCAGCCAGCTGAGTAAGTCTTGGAAGCAAGAATGACGCTGCGTCTGTAACAGGACTGTTAGAGGCATTTTTCCTCCTCTGGTCTCTTCTCTGATTGGCGTCAGTTGAGACACGCACATTCAGCTTGTTTTTCTTCTGCTCTTGCTTTCTTTCTGGTTATCTAATTTCAATAGAGACCATTCCAGGATGTATTGCTGTCATTAGTGGGCCAGATTCCCTTTAAATGGACAGATCTGCAACACGGCACCACTCATTTGTTCTCATTTGACTTCTCTCCATTATCTGCAAAGTAGAGGTGGCACAATCCCCACAGGGGCAGCGTTGCATTTTCACCTTGATTGCGTTTGGCTTTCTTATTTAACATGTTCCTCGAGCAGCAGCAGAGGCAGAACAGACAGAGCTGGTGCCACACACTCTTTTGGAGGAGCGCTTTTGCAAGAATATATGTACTGCTGCTGTGTGAGGATCGTCTATAGCCTTCTAGAAATAAAACAAGGACATTTTTAGTGCTGGAGGAGATAGGACTGGAAAAACAACAAGGGCCTGGTCGTAGGCTATAAGCCAACCCTGGTGCTAGGAAGTTTGGATTGAACTGCTTCCGTGAATGATTTGTAGACAGAGGACCATGTGTTTGCGTGGAGCAGCCAAGCAGAGATTTGAACTGAGCTACACCCCAGATTCCTCCAAATACTCTCAGTAAGGCTGCTTTTATTTCATAAGTTAGACTGCTATAACATGTAGGCTGTGCATGTAGGCTGTACCATAGTGTTTAATGTGTGTTGTACTACTTAAAACAGAATGAAAGGCTGCTAGCATGTATAGTATGATTGGATTGGTACAGTGCAGTCAACCCTTTTTTTTCTGCTGTAACATCCATCGTAAATTCTAAATAAGAGGAGTGATCTTTGCCTTAGGGATAATTGTCAGAGCAGGCTTTAGAGAGCAGAAGCTTCATCTTACTTTTAACAACATCACAAAAAGGTTAGGAAAAGGGAGTTAATACTTATGAAATGCTGAACAAGGATTTTGCTGCGAGAGTGACTAAGTGTGCGTCAGTTTGTACATGCGTAGCGCTGCCTACACATGGAGCTGAGAGCATGAAACCCGCAACATCTGTGAAGAGCCCATCCCTCTTTAGTTTCTTTCAATTATTGATCTATACGCATGTGGCATTTCTTTGGTTTTAAATGGAATATCAACATAACCTCTGGGCAAATGTGGCATGGGTGTGGCAATGAAGGTCCATGTTGTCTTTATTATTCATTTCCAATTCATTAACAACAGAATTCTTTTGAAGAGGACAAATTTCTGTCTCTGTATTTATTTTTTGTTTGTTTCAATTATAGCTCTTTAAATCCTGTCTTTGTCATTACAGTAGCTATTGGGGGAGCAGACAGAATAAGACAGTGAAGCAAAATTTGTCCTAAAATCACTATCACATTTTTCTGCATCCAAATTAATATGCTTAGTCATGATCATTTGTATTAGGGAGTGTCTCCTCTGTAGCATTAAATTGCTGTAAACAGTTGAACCAATCACAGCCTTTGTTTTAAAATACTGTACAGTGATTATCTGCTCCCATCTTCCCAAGTAGAGAATAGACAGCAATGCTGTGTAAATGTATGTAAGATAACCCTCTCTTTCTCATCATAAACCCCCATGAAATATTAACGATTTTCAACCACAGGCGCTTTCTGCTTGATCTCAGGTCTTTCATCATACAGCTGAGGCAGTGTCACACACATATAAACAGACACACACGCACACACACACACACACTGAGAGAATGACACAGTTAGACAATCTAGTCCATTTGCAGCCACAAAACTGGGCACTGGCTGTGGATGTTTCTGATGGGATCTTGTCAGTAGGTCAGAGCAGGAACATGTCTTAGGCAGCTCAGGCCAGCCTCTCCACAGGCAGACCCACTTCTCATTGCACCACTGTGTTACAGGGACTTTCACCAATTTGTTTTCTGTGTCGTGTAGCAAAAAATAACAGCATATAAAGGGTTTATCATGGTGAGCATGTCAGGTCACTTCTAATCTTTTAGGGTCACACTTTTTAATTTTTTGTGGCCATAGTGTAATCCCATGATCTTTGTGAGCCATGGATGTGATACATTATGCTGCTTTTGATAAGGAGAGCGTACTTTTAAAAAGATGATTATAGTATTAGAATTACATTTAAAGCAATGGTGAGGTCTATAAGGTTGTGCTGAAAGCAAAAACAGAAATCATGTTTACACAGCATCTCAGGAAAAGTGAGTTTCTCCTCTGATTTATATGGGAAAAGATTAAGCTTACTGCACAATAGACATGCTTTGTGCAGTTCTTTGCTTTGAATGTCAAGCCATGATAATTTCCCCACTCAACTCAGCAATTAGACCCAAACGGACATTCATTTTATCAGTGTCATAGATGCATAATTTTTTTCCCTTGTAAAAGTCCTTCACATCACGCAGTAGAACTACTGTCACCATGTCTGATTTGAATCTTAATGTCATCACCGCCCTTGTCGCCAGTTGAATGAGGCCTCCCACTTCATACATTGTCAGAGCAGAGGTTTTCTATAGATAGCTCAGAACAGGACGGTAGCATTACCAGGGGCTACTGTTATTCCCTCAGCAGGAATTTACAGGACAGCACAGCATCTCTTGTCTGTATTCCCACACTGTACTGTAGAGGCAATGAACGTGCATCTCTATCGTCAGACTGTTAGGATGATTCACTGCTGGTTGATCTGCTACACACCAAGCCTGTGCTGCTGCCGTGTGCCATGTCTGTGGTGTCATCACACACCCATCTTGCTGTGTAAGAGGTAGTAATGGAAGGAGTTTGTCACTGTGCGGTGTGTGACTTTATCATTGCAGTAACCAGGGCTGTGCAGCATCCCAGACATCACAATCCATGGTGTCCCATCCTGCCACTTCATGCCTGATAAGTGTAGCTAAATGCACCATGCACAAGAGCTGCATATTTAGCCATAGGACACAGTTGACTGGCACCTTCCTCTGTTTTATTTTTTTTCCTTCTTGGTCTTATTCACATATGACGTCTTCAGTCTCCCCATTTTCCTTTTCAAGTTCATTCCATCCTCTGTGTCACAGAGGATGGAATACAAATCTAAGATCAGCAGAGTGTGACATGGCAGAGCGGTGGAGAGCTCAGAGGTATCTGCAGAGAGGCTATTACAGTAGCAGTGGCAGCTGGAGCAATGGGGGAATAATGCACAGTACAAAATTTAGTGCTGCGCCACCGCTCTCTTGTACAAACTGAAGGCTGGTTAAGGGCTGACAGCATTAGCATCATGATGCAGATGCTGATGGAGCAGAGTGTCGTTGTTAGCTTCCATGCTAGCTGCTGTAGACATGTCGGTGTTTGGACAGGAAGGACATACAAGGCTAAATGAGAGTAAGGAAATGTGATACTTGTGTCAAAAAGAGTTAAAACTTGTCAAAGGGCAGTTTGTTGATGTTTGTTGTTGTTGCAATGTGTATGTTCTACGTGAATGTGAATGTTTAGGGTGTAGAATTTCAAGACAACATCCCAGAAGGAATATTAGTTTGAAGCCCCGAGGACATGCTGACGGCCAAAGTGAAGCATTTCTTAGGCAGCCAGTGTAGCACACATAAAACAGATATGCAGAAGCATGCAGAAGTAAACACATGCACCTAAGCACATGAACACACATTACAGGACCCTCCATCATAATGGAGTGACTATAAAAAGATGTTTCTTATGCTTGTCACACACTCCTCCATCCCCGACTTCACATTTTCTCCCATCTATGTCATGGCGCCTGTCTCCCACTCCAGCATATAATATCTGCTGCTGTTTCATTTTGACTTTGTGAATGAAGCGCTGCTTGGTTAGTGTCCAGGAGCAGATCATGAATAATGCAGCAACCCTTGTGTTTCTCCAGCTGCATCTAGTGAGACTAGAGAGATTTTAAGGCAATTGGAGGAATTTGTTTCAGTGGGAAGCAGGAAGCAGGGGTCACTTGTGTGAGCTAGCTATCAAGAACTACTGCAGGTCTTTTATGTAAATAAAGATGTGTTCGTTGAAACCCACTGGTTTTGTTTCATCATGCTTATAATTTGCATTGCTGCTGAAATGTTTGTTATTCCCCTTTTGCAAGAAATCACCTTTCGGTCAACTAGTTTGTGGTTACTGCTGTCAATATCTTGTCTCAGAGATTAAGAGCGTAGCACTTCCTGGGTCATTTTATTTCCTTTGGAGAAGATTCCTTATGCCAGATATTTACAACGGTGATTTCTAAAGTAAAACGCCATAATTTTTGTTTGAAATGCAGGCAGTTACTAAAGCTACTTTGAAAGCTTTTGGCTGCTGAAGGGGAGAAAATAAACGGAAAACTAAGTCAAAGCAGCAGTCACCACCTCTTGATGTTACCTTCACATCCAGCAGAAAATAGGTCAAATCTGGCATCCTGATAGGCTGATTAGTAATTGGCTGAAAGTTCCAAAGAGCTTCACCAGGATATTGCCTCTCAGTAACAGTTGTGCTTTTAGTCCGTTTAAATGGAAGGGTGGTTGTTTTCTTATGATATGAGAATATCTCTATGAGTTTTGCTATTGAAAATATCTGGCAATAATATAACTCTTAGAGGAGCATTCAGAGTTTTTCTGACCATTAGAGGGCAGCATAACAAGCTTTAAGCATAATATGGGCATGTTGTCATCTCATAAATGATACTGTTGTTATGCAAACAGGTTAGCAAACCGTCCTGTATTTAGGAACCTAGCAGACATGCTGAAACATGAACATGCAGTGACTAGGTGGTCGCTCACTTTGTTTGCCTGCCGTTCGATGCTGGGCAAGAAGCACACAGCTGGACTATCAGAGTTTTTTTGCTGAAACAAATGGCTGCCTGCTGAATTTACACTAACAAGACCAGTGAAAGTAGATCGGAGAGTTGTAGACCATAAACAAAACAATGACCTAAAAGAAAGTTAAATACAAGGCAAGACTAAGGTAACATGCAGAGTTGGATGATGATGCTTGACGTGCCATTTTTAAGATACATTTAGTTATTTTATAAGTTGTTCATACAAAATGTTTGTGATGAGTGCTGCTTTAAAAAAATAATTAGTCAGTCTGTCATTTAGGGATTTTGTCTGTTACTTGACAATGCAATTATGTTATTATATCCCCTCTGTAATCTAGTAAATCTTGCTTTTGTGTACATGGTTGCTGGAATGTGCATTTTGTACCACTACTGCTTACCTTCTCCCCTGTCAGCTCATATTTTCACTGTACAGTAGTTCATGAACTATACACAACATTTATGCATCGTTCTCCTTAAAGCTGCCGATTCACTTCAGTGTGACTATTGTGTTTAAACTGTTAAAATCTATTGGATCATTGGTGATCCACTGAAGCTATTGATTTTATGAATTATCCCAGTATTTCAGTAATGCATATGCGTTTTTGGCATAACATTTTTTTTATTAAAAACTTTTTTCCATTTAGCTATTTCAAATAGGCCTACAAAGGTAGATTAACATAGGGAACACCTAAAGCATCTCTTCCACATGTGCCTCATCATAGCGCTGATATGTTATATCTATCATTATAGTCAGACAAATCCAAATGGGCTGTGATCCACTAGACAGAGACCAAGCCCCCTCTGTGGTTCAGAAAATCAGCCAATCAGGTGTGTGGAGTCCGTACCTTGACTAGTGAGCAAGGCTGGCAGCAGTGATTTATGAAGCCCTTTGAAATTTATGGAAAGTTGTCATGCACAAAAATTAAAAGGATGCTTCACAGCTTTTTCTTCACCAAAATGTCATCATTATTTTGGAGGAAAAGTGGGAGAAATGTAGGAGAAAAGTAGCCTGTGAATAATAGATTTTTTAACAAAAGAATATATGCATTAATGCACAGTTAACTCTCTCAAGCTTTTCATCCACTTCCTGACTGATTTCTCCCCTGTCAGTTGAACAATGATAGAATGATTGATAGCTAATTTTAGAAATATGGGGCTGGAATCATACTGGAAAATATCCATTTTAGCATATTGATTTTTTTTTACATAATTTCTAGTATTACTTGCTTGTTTCAAGACTTTACTTGTCTTGTAGCAAAGAGGAAAATTCTATCTATGTGCACCATGATACATTTTTATCAGAAAATGTTTGAGAGATTAGAGATGAAATATGAGTTTGATGGCATTGTGATTTAGTGCACATTCTTCGTAACTTGATGTTTATTTTATTTTTTGTAAGCCCTGACTGACATTGGATGTTTTCACCAGAAGTTAAAAAAAAAAGTGGTAAATCAAATCAATGGGCATGTTCACTGAGGTCGATAAATTTGGACAGAGCTCAGACACGTTGCTTTAGTGGCTCCTCATGCCGTCATGTGTCCGTTGTGCAGTGTACACGGATACAATCTGTGAAACTCTGAATAATTTATTAATGTGCTATTCTCAGTACACTGTTTGGTTCATCATTTCTCTCCCCTAAGACACGCACATACACACACACACACAAACAAACACACATACTCACACTATTAATTTGGAAATAAAAACAGGTTGTATCCAGGCAGGCTGTGTTATTAATCCTGTGCCATCCTGTTGTTCATAATGCATTGCAAATGATGATTATTTAAGCACCTATATTAACAAAGTAATCAGCTGCTATCAAATTGAAAATGAAAGATTGCCTATGGCACTAAAAGAGTCACAATTAGATACAACACCGTCTGCATGAAGACAACCTTCTAAATCAAATCAAGTAATAAAAAAAAAAAAAGATTTCGACTGCGTTATTTGTCTAATGTGAGTGCATGTGTTTAAAGAATGCAGGTTGCAAAGATAAATGTACCATATGTCATACTGTCCAATTGGAACATCTCAAGAAATATGTTTTTCCATGCATACATTTTCTGTAAAATCCTAGGGTAACATGCCAACTGCATGCAAAATGTGCTAAAGGGAGAACATTAGTCAATCATGTTATAACGCATAACCAGTCTATTGCAGTGAGAAAGGGAGTGGTGCTGCATCCTGCTGCACAGTCCCTTTTCTCTCTCTTTCTGTGTATGTGTGTGTGTGTTTGTGACAGAGATAGAGCAGGCTTTCATCAGGTTTTGACAGGGACTGAAGCCTACGCAGTGCAGGGAAAAGTAAAGTGAAGCTAAAGACTATAGACTGAAGGTTTCAGCCACAGCAGAATTATACAGAGATGCTTGAAATGCACCAAGGCTAATGTTTGACTGATACTTCACATTTCCAACTGCGCACTGGCAGACACACTGGATGCTCAATGGAAATTTATTCAAGCAGTTCCACATTCACAAACAAACCTCAGATCGTTCATACTGATTTTTGTAAAGCTCAAAAATAAACCAGGACTTATAAATGAAATTAGTTGTAAAGTTAACCAACCCTTTAATCCCGACGTTTTGTGTCTCCTTCTTTGATCTACAGGAAACGAAGCCCATCTACATCCAGGGATCCAAACCAAAAATACGACCAAAGGGAAGGGGGCGACCACTCACAGTATGCCCCGACAGACGGCGGCATGCCCAGATCACCGTCTGACTATGGGGATGGGGACCCTCGGCGGGCTCCGCGGGGTCCACACATGTACCCAGATGTGGATGCAGTGCGGATGGGTTACCGACGAGGCCCCGGACGCTGGCACTCCCAGGAATACCCCCTGGACCAGGAGCTAGATGGACCACCCAGTGACTATGACCTCCAACGTCAACGGCAGGAGGAATTCCAGGCCCGCTATCGCAGTGACCCCAACCTGGCGCGGTATCCTGTTAAGCCACAGCCGTATGAGGAGCAGATGAGGATGCACGCTGAGGTGGGACGCCTGAGGCATGAGCGACGCCATAGTGATGTCTCTCTGGCCTACACAGAGCAGGATGACCCAGGCCCCATCCGGCTGTCCCGTCAGCATCTCACCGAGCGCCGGCCGCCTATGGTGGGACAGCGCTCCTACTCTGTTGACCGCTCCTCCCCTGGGCCCATGGGTCCGGGGCTTGGAGGCCACAGAGCCTCCAATCACAGCCCCCCAACGCCGCACCGTAGCCCTGTACTGGGGGACCGATCTGGGGACCTGCGGAGAGGTGACCTCGGTGTAGGTGGGGATCCCATGAGGAGGCAGCAACACCACTTGGATCCCAGCTCGGCTGTTCGCAAGACCAAGAGGGAAAAGATGGAGAGCATGTTAAGGAACGACTCTCTCAGCTCGGACCAGTCAGAGTCAGTGCGCCCGCCACCCCCCAAGCCTCACAAAACCAAAAAGGGGGGAAAGATGCGGCAGGTGTCTCTAAGCAGCTCAGAGGAGGAGCTTGCCACTACGCCAGAGTACACCAGCTGTGAGGATGTGGAGATAGAGAGTGAGTCAGTCAGTGAGAAAGGTAGGTGCCACACACACCAACAACCTCACTCAGTCCTCTCTTTTTCTGCTACTTTCTCTGTGTACATATAGCTTCATTTAGTGTTACTTTATTTAAATGCACATTTCTCAGATTCTCTCTCAGCTATTTCATACAAGCATGAAGCCTTTCTGTCTAGTATTACTGATAAAAAGTTGTTTCCAGGAAGGACACATTTCATGTAACTATAATTATTGTTACTGTCTAATACTGATAATGATTACAGCTGTTGATTCAAACATAACCCTCAGGCCCCCAAGCCTACAGTCTCTATATGTATTTTGTATGTTTGTATGTATATATGTCTTTTTGTGTGCATGGGGCTCATTTTTTTTGAGAAAAAATAGCTTCTTTTTTTTCGATTCGGAAAGAAACTGCTGAAAAACTTTTAAAACATAAATGCTCAGAAATCTGATCTGAAAAATTATGAAAACCAGCATATTTTTGTGCTAACACTGTAAATTTGCAGTTGAGTGTTATTTGCACAACCACACATTTATATTTTTTTCCTTGTCCATTTTTTTCTATTTTCTAAACTTAGCACTTCTGTAGGTTCTTTGTTCATTTTAAACTGTGGTGAACAGTGAATTATTTCAGCAAAAGAAAATACTTACATTCTTGATATGTGTGATAAAATTTATTAAAACAATCTGCTTCTTGCATGAAATGTGTACAAATTATTAAAAACCAAAAACAGTGAGCCTTTCTATGTACAAAGAACTACTGCATTTTATGTGTGTTATCAATGAATCCACTCTAACAGCTCTCATGCTTTTGAGGAGGAGGCTTGTCAGACACCGTATGTTCCAGTGTGGATGAGTGTTTATGTGTGTGGCTGTGATGTGAATAAATGCAAAGCTCTCTTTTTGCTGTCATCATATGGCAAACTTAGTAAGGGTCTACAACAGATCTTTCACTGTACCAGTCTGTTCCAATATACCATGTTACTTAACTGACAGTCAAGAGGGCTGGGGTGTGACTGTCTCATGAAACTAGGTGAGCCGAGTTAATAACAATTGCGCTATATGAAGTGATAGAGGTAATAAAAGAGCAGAGGGTGATTATATGTTTTCCCTTTTAAATAATACCTCCTCTGTTAGCCTTGAGTTTCTGACCTCTTTCTGACTGTGTAGTAGACATAGACCATTTAACTATTTGGCTGATTAATCAGGTCAATTATGTGGCATTTGAGATAATCGATATTGGCTGACGCCCGCGCTTAGGCTGATAAACCAAAAATGTCTCCTGACACATCTGCAGGCAGTTTAGCATGACTACAGTGAACTGATGTCAGCACTTCACCCCATAATTTTTCGGAGGGTGCTGAAAAAGTTAGTTTTTAGGTCTGTACTATAACAAAGGCATTTTGTTGTGTAAATATTTGACTACATTACTTTAGTCATTACTGTATTTTCTAAATTTTGACACATTCTCCCATCCTACATGACAGCAATCTTAACTAAGACAGTCATCAGCTAGTATTGATCATATTATAATGTTTAAAAAAATACAGATGGTCAGCTACTGTCTCATCTTACTAATACTGAACCCAATGCCTAAAATTTGTATGGCTGATCCTGAGCAACACTCCAACTTTTTGGTGTTATGTTATAGGTGATTAGTTACGTAAGTAACTAAGTTACACAAGTTGCTTGCTGTTTTTGGATATTGGATACATGTCCAGTATAAATTCTGTTAAGTTGCATACAGGTAAAGGGACACTATTTGGAATTAGCAGGGTCTTGTTTCTAATTAATGACTTTGGTTAGACATAGACTCATATAGCCACTGATACCTGATCCAGCACTTTAGGCAGTATCAGAGGCATCGCTTATACTGTAAGTTACCATTCATTCCATGCTTGTGAAGTCATTCTTGGTACAGTGGTCCTGTACGAGGTGGTAATGGGGTAAACGGTCTTCTCCATTGGGGCAGGGAGCAGAACCTCATGTTTGTTGGATGTTGGGACTGAGCATTGAATGAGACAAGTCATGATCCATATACTCAACAGCAGTTCTAACTGCATTTTCTGCTGTTGCCAATTTTTCCAATCAGAACTATTACTTTCATTTCAAAGACTTTTCACAATTTAAAATAGCAATGTGAATCATGTCTTCAGGCAGTAGGTCCAGTTTACTGCAGTGTACCTAAATGGAGCGGCATGCTAGGTATTGGCTCAGCCTGGCCTGTCCTGTTACTACTGCAGGAAAATAGAAATGGACATCAGATTGCTCATGGCAAATGTCCTACCTGCTTGGAGACACAAGCACACTTGTCCAAGTCTATAAACACATGCTGGCAAGCAAACAGTCTGAGTGACTGAATTAAATGCCACTTTGCATAGAATCAACATCAAAAGCAATTGTTTAGGCTGTTAGCTTCCTGACTGCTGCACCTGGTTGACAGTTGTCGTAATTGCAAATTGATTTTGTTGTCAAACCTATAATTACGGCAGCCTTTACCTTAGAACTGCTAAAAGCACTAAACTCAAAGACAGGAGAAGGCTCAGTTGACAAATGGAGGAAATAAGGTTAGGAAGGAGAAAAGGACAGTAGCAATAGACCAAAGCACCTGTCACATGCTCAAAATGTTTCAACTAGAGGAGAGGGAAGGAATACAGTTGGCCTGCTCTGTTATATAACTATTCCCCTCACTAAAGAAAGCAGCCCAGCACTGGCGCTACATTATTGATGTGGGAGTTTCCAGGTTTCCAGGTAGCCATGAAACAAAAATAGGGAGAAAAACGGGCTGTTCTAAGGGTCAGCTTTTCTGTTGTTTTTGTCTGCTTTTGTCTGCCTCCTCCACAGGTCAGCTTACATAGGAGAAGGAGAAAAAACTAAAGGCAAGAGATGAACTGTTGACCTGAAAAAGTATAACTTTCCATACCAGCTACAGAACATAACTGGACAGCTGATTATGTGGTGCTATCTTTGGTCTATATAATTTGCAGTTCCATTAATTTATGACATGATTAAAGTTGCTGGGATATGGTGCATGCCGGGGGTCTGATAAATGGTTCAGTCTGGACTCAGAAATATAACAACAGCCATAAAGAACGATCACTTTTGGCAGTACATGAGTTTATAAATGAAGCAAATTTAGCATGACTGTGGAAATGACTGATGTGTTGTATAAGATGTATTGCAGTTAAATCAGGTTACACAAGTGTTTTAAATGCTCCCAAAAATACACCAATCATAATTTAAATCCATTTTTCAGTTGAAAAAGACAAGTCAATCAAGGTGAGGTGTCTCTGCATGCACTATGCTGTAACATGCAGACCAAGCACTTTGTGATTAGCTACCGTAGAGAGTGTTTACTCTCACCAGGCGTGAGAGTAGGCAAAAAAAAGGAAAAAAATTCAGAGCAGCTAAGCAAAGAGCATCAACTGCAATTGCATGTGAGGCAAGAGAGGGAGAGAGAGAGAGATGAAAAAGAGGACAGAAAGCATCTTCTGGCCATATGTGGCCCGTCAGCGTCTTAGGGTTTGTGCACTCAGCTTGACTGGGCTAGGAGATGGGTGTGTAACAGTGGGCCGAGCAGGGTGCATGTCATGCTCTCAAATCTCTGATATGCCAAGGGGGATGCTGAGGAAGGAGGCGGGCTTGATGGGATAAGAAGGAGGAGAGACCAAGGGGAGGAGGAGACTGGAGGAGAGAGGGTGCGCCAGCTGTAATGGGCCTGCCTCTGCCTGCGAGCGCTGGATACTGATTTCTCTGGATGGTCTTCTCCTTGTGTTTTCCTCTATATTGATTCACCTGACATGCAGTCTCATATTAGTGCCGAACAGACAAAAAAGGAGAGGCTGGCTGACTAACTACAGCAGAGAGGTAGTCATTGTGTAGTGACGGCCTAAGTTACATCCTTGTTAGTGGCTTTTGGGCTCAGTTTTTGCACCACAGTAACTTCGTTTGGTAATCTGTGCTCTCAAGCTGGATATCAAAAAAAAAATTCTTGCTTATTTAACCTTTTGTACATCAATGGTAAATGTATTTTGTGCTTAATAGAAGAAGTTAGCAATGGTTTTTGTTTTAGAATATGTTCATGTTTTCAGTTCTGTCTCCACCAGGGGTTTAACATGATACTGTATCACCTTCTAGCGTGGTGACTATGTTTAGACATACACACTGTTTCACCCCTGCCTCTTTTCTGCTCTTGCCCCTTGAATTGTAGTAAAAACAGCGTCAATAATTAATGATCCAATTAATAGTTTACACTGGTTTTTATTGAGCTGTCAAAGTGATGGAGAGCCTGCTGGTGGTGAACTCCACCACTGCCTGCGCTCTGCCTTCGCCCTGAATCAGCACTTTGTGGGGCTTCGGAGCCAGGGCGAAACGGCAGGGCTGGGCGCAGACTGCTGATGCTCACAATTTATGGCCGTCATGAGTTTCCTGCTCTCTGAAAAACCACACAGTGCCTCGCTGGGGATCAGTGCCCAATTGCGGAGTGCCATTGGTAATAAAGCTTTGGGGAAAGAAAGGAGAAAGGCTGTGGGTACCTACGTGCAGGCAACACCTCTGATTCTTTTAGACAAACATTGAGGGTTTGATAGGAGAAAGAACATGCACAGATGGAGGTGAAACTGTGACTGATAAGTTAAAAATGTATTCAGTCTATAGCTCCAGAATAGCCAAGCTAGCAAAGACCTCTTTTTTGTCGTAACATAAGATGATTTACTGTTTCTTTTGTCTTGCTGCTGATCCTAAATGCAAGCCTTAAGCTGTTTGGACTATCATGGCCAAATTAGGCAAGTGCCGTGTTCAATGAGAGTGTTTGCCACACTAAACTCGGCTCTGGTGTTTATTCTGCAGACAGAATAGCAGCTGGGAGGCAAAGAGGGTAATCACTGTTGTCAGCTGTTGGTTAGAGGGCCACAGAGGGCAAAGCCTGTCTGAGGACATCCATAATGTTTTATTACAGTGCATAACTGTGTACAGTTAGCAGTAAGTAGTACTTCCCCAGACCTATGGATGGATATTTACAGGAGAGGGAGAAAGGGAAGGAGAAGTGTTTATTTATTTGTTTTGTTTAACAATGTAGCCACAACTCTGATACCGAAGAAAATAGTAAGTGTGTAAATGTCATTGGTGAAAATTTTACTCTCACTGATAATTTTAACAAAAGCCAGTGATGCTGGAGGTGGTTATGCATCACCGCACCAAAGAAATAAAACATGTTTGTAAGTTAATAATGTACTGGAAAACACTTAAAAATGTATTTTAACTTTAGTTATAGTTTTTTTGGAGTGATTTCATGATAGCGCTTTTCTCGTCTTTCAGCACCTCAGACAGCATTACAGAACAACTTAGCATTCACCCATTCATACACTGATGGCAAGGGGATTCTCCACAACGTACCAATCTGCTCATCAGAAACATACACTGACCCACACATTAATGTCACAGCCACCAGGAGCAATTAGGATTCAGTGTCTCTCCCATGGATGCACCGAAATGAAAGCTGGAATAGCTAGGGATAGAAAAAACAACGTAAGGAGGAAAAGAAAATGTTTCACCAGTCACAGGGTTGGTGGTTTAGTAACGGGCTCACCCTGTTGAAAAACCTTAAGCAAAATATTGCTACCATATTACTCTAGATGGGCAGTCCAGTGCAGTGAGGGTCCGGTAACATTTAAGGTGTGCTCACCTTTTTACCTCCAGTTATATGTCTAAGAAAACATGACTAAACTGTAACAAGGTTGTAACATGAGAACCTGTTAGTTCTATCGGACAAAGCTATAAACTTGACACTTTGGTTATAATAAACCCGAATAATTCTGTAAAACAAGGTCTTTGTCGTCAGTAAAATAGGTGCCGGATTTCAGCTGCGTGTATGTCTTTTCATATTGTCAGAAAATGAGGCTATATTTATTCACAGTGGTTCTACTGTATCTTCACACAGCATTTTTCTTATGTGGAGTTTGTCTTTCTTTATTGAAAATCACATTCTCTTTACCTTTGTATGCCACAGCTCCCCTATTGCCTACATCCAGGAGCATATGCACTCTATTTTTATGCTTTTCCATCAGAGTTCCCTGATTGAATCCTCAGTCAGATAATGCCTGAAGGAGGTCTGTCCTGTATGGATCCATTAGGATCTACAGCTCTTTGCAGGGGAAGTGAAGTGTGGAAAATTTGATGTATATGGCCCAGGGTGTGCACAAGAGCAATGTTTTCAGATGACCTTACCTGTCCCTGTAGCCTTAAGGTTCACAAGCTATATATAGCTACTTCATGCAAGTATACAATTATATCAACAAAAGCATTTCTACAAGTAGAATACCAAGTTCTGCCAAAGGCCTGTAAGCACCAAATAGGGTTTCTGTATTGCTTGAATAACCATACTCCATCCTAGGACTGGGCAATGTATCAATATTATATCAATCCCATGATATGAGCCTAATATTATCCTAGATTTTTGGATATTGTTATATTGTGACGTGACTTAAGTGTTTCTTTTACTGGTTGCATTTCAGTAAAGATATATATTTTTTAAAACTTAACAGACTGCTGTAGCTGTTATAGTATTATAGTGAAAGAAATTATCATCAGTCATGCCCACAAATTTGTCATGATATTTAAGTGAATTAAGTTATTTGGTCAAAAATTGGTGTTGTTTTTTTCAAATTTTGTCCTCATAGCTCTACCTAAACCTTTATTTGCAAAAATTTCATTTGGACTTTAACTTAATTCACTTGATTATTGAATTGTAAAATGACTTGCCATGTGCCAGTGTAAGCAAACAATAATAAATACCCACTGCCTCTTCATAATGGGATGTTAGATGCAGAAGTGTGTTACCCACTAAATTCTCAGGACAAAGAAAGTATCACAGTCTCAGCAGTGAGACAGCAGAATTTCTCTGACAACTGAAAAAAGATGTTGCTCTATCTTTGGACAACCTCAGCCTTCAGCCGTCTATACCTCCACACTCCTGTCCATTGGGAATTTTAGCACCACCTTCAGATTCATAATTTTCTCTCTTTCTAATTAGCTTGGATTTTTAAGCCTCTTAATCAAATTGAAAGCGCTCTCAATCTTTTTACTTTGTGAATCCACATGGGAAACAAGGCAAATTGTGTAGAATGACAGAGGTGGTTTTACATAAAAAGCTTTCGGCCAGAACAAATTCTCATGGTGAGTTAATATTTATTTTGTTAGAATAATCTGGCAAACCACCATCTGTTCTTCTCTTACCCTTCAGCTCGACTGACGAGTCAATAAAAAGATAAAAGGAAATGTCCCAAAAACCTCCATCCTGTAGGTGTTGCAAGCATCATAGCCACTTGCCCAGCCTGTATATCTTACGGCTGTGTGTCCACTAGTGTGACAGGAGTTGTAATCAGAACCCCATCTTTAAAATCTCTGTGGTGCACTTTAGATTAAGGTCAGTTAAAGCTGTGTGGCACTGCAATCTGAATCCTCAGTTAAACATGTTGGAGATCTGCCCTGTTTCCTCCTACAGATGCAGCTACTGTAGGATAAGATAGCAGTATAATACCAAGTATGAACAAAATGTGAATTGTCTCCTTGTTTGAATTACAAATAGAATCCCAGCAAAGAGTCAGAGGAGAGGACAAATACACCTCTCTGATTTTGTTTTCATGATACAAAGCTGTACCTTTCAACCAGCATATGGAAACGTGCTTCTTTAGCATTACAAATGGACATCGGGGCCTCAGGAAACTAGAAACCTGTTTTGGTAGGCAACCTGGGTCTTGATGCATCTGTACATGATGGCTAAAAAACTAGCCACTCGTTTAGCATATTATTTGCGAGAGGGTACCTCGGCTCTTTCTTTCTTTCCTACAGGGTAACATTTTTATTTAAAAAGAAAAACACAAAGAACAACATATTAAGAGACTGTAAGCAAACATGGAAGTGCATTAGTAATACTTTTTTTAAAATTAAGACTACATTTACTATTTATCTTTTTTCCTAAATTGTTTCACATATATTATTTATTCTTGCCGCTTCTCCTCATTTACAATCACATTCCATCTGTTGTGAAGAGCAGAACGTATCACAAGGATGTTAATTAATGGATTTGATGATGTTCTGGAAGAGCTCTTACTTTCCATCAAGGCATTATTCCTGGTGGAAAGCAACACATCATGTTTTATTCTAATTGATTTATTATAAAATGTGCTGTATTGCTTTACAATACCCAGTGTCATTCAAATCAAAGTGAAATGCAGCGCTGAAGCTAGTAATAAGCAAAGTCCTAAAATGTCACAAAATCCAATTCTAAATTTAACATCAATAATGTCTAATAGTCTGCATATGACTGTTGGAATTTATTTATTTACAATCTGCAGGACAGACAAGGAAAAGAGAGGGAAAGCATGTATTGTGTGACAGAGAAGGCAGGCTTGTCATTCCTGTACTGTGCACTGTAGAGATGCTCCAACCATTATTGATCCTGTCTGTTGTTAGTACCTGAGCCGGTCTGTCTTGGGGTCTTCTGCAGGGATTGTAGTGTTGCAAATGACGATCACCATTTGTGTTTTAGCAGAATGTGAGAATGTGTGTGAGTTTGTGTGAGTGTGTATTTTTCTGTGTGTGTGTATGTGCCTGTGTGCAGAGATGAATGTCTGGTTTTGTTGTTTTGTGTTGTATGTGTACTATGTATGTACGTTCATGTCTGTATGATGTGGTTTGTGGTGTCCTCACCGGTCCCTCTTGCTGTCCTCTTTCGTGTGTGTGCGCCCTTTCCCCCCACCTTACAGGAGATTTGGATGGCCATTGGTGGGACCATGCGTCTTGGCATAGCAGCGAGGCATCCCCAATGTCTTTGGTGAGACATGTGGAGCCCTGCCTTGACCCCCCACCCCGCCCCTAAACCCCCATCTTCCCCTCTCTCCCTCTCTCTGTCTCTCTTCTCCCCCCATCCCCCCTTCTCCAAGAGTCTTTTGTCATTTCATGTTTCCTTCGTTTTATTTACACCTTTGCATGTTGTTTTTCTGTTTTTCTTTCTGTTTTTATCCCACACCTGTAGGGGACAGTCAAAGGGGAAAAAGAAAAACTATTGAGCAGACATTTATGTCCGAGCCGACACACACCTTATCTGAGAGGCAAAAGAAAATGGTGCGCTTTGGGGGACACTCATTTGAAGAGGACTTGGCATGGTGTGAACCGCAGGTTAAAGACTCGGGAGTTGATACGTGCAGTAGCACTACCCTAAACGAGGAGCATAGCCATAGTGAGAAGGTACTGAGACAATCTAGCCTGCATTTTGTTATTATTATTTATGACCTACCCATCCAGTCTTTGTTTGCTCTCTGTCACTAAGTGTAAATAGGTGAGATGTTTGTGTTTTGGATTTTATTTGACGTTGTATAAATTGATTTCTCTTGCGATTTCGTTCCTTTTTTTTCTTCGGTTACTTTTGTCTCCACCTTGCTCGGTGTTGCCGAAAAAGTCTTTTGGGGGCACCCTCTTTGCTTGCTACTTGTACTTGCTGTTTTGCTCCCCAAACAGAAGCTACACATCTTCCAGTAGTTGTGAAAGAAGAGCATTGACACACAACCTCCCTGTTTGTCATGGCACATAGGAATGTGGGTCTCTCTTAGTTGCATGCTCGTTCTCCTCCGTATGTTGTGTTCTTGCTCTGCTGCGGTCCTGTTTAGTGCAGTTGGAACACCTTTACTCAGGCCCGTCCCTATCACTCTGCTGCCCTACCCCACAGCACCCAGTCCAGACAGAACCCGCCCCCTGTCCAACTTTCCACTCACTTTTCAAGCAAAACCCAGATGATTGTAAGCACACAAAATAGGGAAAACTGGATTTGTTTTGCACAAAAATATTAAAACGTTTGTTTTTCTTTTTTCCCTTTCACTGTGTCTGTGACTTCACCCTTTCTGTGTCTCATGGCTTTATTCTGTGCTGTCTGTTTTTCATTGTTTTTTATCTTTAAACAGGCACCTCATGGTCAACCTCATTTGTTCTTGTAACTTGAACTTTTCCCCCCTTTCACAGTTTGTTTTCCCCTCACTGATTCACTTGATGGTGCTTGTATGTTTGTGTGGTGAAACACCACAGTGAGGCTCTAGTCTCCCTGCTCCTATATGAAGAGCTGGTTTAAGGAGGAGTGATGGGGCTGCTTGCTTTTACTCTGCATGGGGCGCTGCATGAAGCTCACTCCACCCTTACACTGGCAGGTTCACGCAAGCTCTGGAACTTTTGTCATCGGGGATATTTTTCATATAATTTTTTTCTTAAATTATTAGCCCATGAATTTTATGGCCCTCCTTAAAATTTAATAAATTGAGCATGTTACCATCGGAAAAAAAAACAGTCTTGGTAAGTCAACAGAGTTTGTGTGAACTTTCTTCACTTAGTGAATAAACACTTTCCCCATGCCCTGTTTTCACAATGAAAAGTTGTCTTCTTTGTCTAAAGTAATCAAATTTGAGTGGATGAGTTGTTAAACAAAAGGTGTGTTGTTGCTCTGACCTTGTAGCACCCGGTGACGTGGCAGACGTCCAAAGATGGGGATCGCCTAATAGGGCGTATCTTGCTCAATAAGCGCATGAAAGATGGAAGCGTGCCTCGAGACTCAGGAGCTCTGCTTGGTCTGAAGGTGAGCTTACTGTAAAAAGGCTCAGTCTCCCTTTCTGTCTGAAGGTAAAATGCAAATACACTTTGAAACACTGATGGTTTCCAACCGTGGTGCTTCATCATCTGGCTGTCCGCTGCAGCACCATCATCACTGGACTTCCATGTTATCATGTTAACATATGCACATTTAGCACACATCACAGCACCATTAACATGCTGAGGAATTCTAAGGAAATCTGACAGGTGCAGGTGATTATCACTGTTGTTTTATCAACATTTGGTAAAATATAGCACAATAACTTCTCTTCTATTATTCTGCTGTTACTTTTTTGGCCTCTTTCTTGTGTGTGGCTCCCTGATTTCCTCTTTGGCATCCAATTATTGATTACATCATAGCACTACCCAGTATTAATATTCATTAAGGACTTGATTATGCTCCTGATGAATATTAATGAGTAGCATTTGATACTGAGCTGTATAATTTTCTGAACTCACTCACATTGAAGTACTTTAATGAACTGCATTCAGCAGCTCAGAGGAAACAAATCAGTCCTGAACCTGTCAGAGGTGTCAGTGGCCACATTTGAAATATTATGTAACTTGCACAGTTATTGTGTTGTTTATACATTGAGTAGCACTGTCACAGTTCATACATTTTTTAGTGTAGCTCTTTTTTCTCATGCTGCACAGGCTAATTCTACAGGTCATATTCTTGCTTCACACAATTTAAACCTTTAAGTCAATTTATTAATGCAGTGTGTTTGCTACATTGCCCAAAGCATATAAAAGATTTTCTGTTGTGGTAGATGCTTTGGTTTTCTCTCCCTTTTCACTGTTGCATAAATCTGTAGGTGGTGCACACTGGTTAAAAAAAAAAAAAGCTGACCAGCCAAGTCCAGAAGAGCATGGCAGGCCATGAAGAGAGAGAACAGAGAGCAGCAAGATGGGGAAAAATCATTACTGATTGAATGAGCCTCCTGAAATGGCATGTTTGTGTCTGCTCAGTGCCTCTGTGCGTTTCTGTCCGCTCAGCAGCAGCCAACCAACTCGACAATCCAGCCAGTCAGTCCATCAGTCAGACTGCCAGCCTCGCCCTCACTGTCCATCTCTCTCTCTCTCTCTCTCTCTCTCTCTCTCTCTCTTTCCTCTGCAAGCCTCCTTCTCTGGCTCCTGCTTGTTACATAAAGCCATTTCATTTAGCAGACTTCCCTAAGCTCCTTTGTATGTTGGCATTCAGCTGCCATTAAGAGGGATTTTTATTTGTATGATGCCCATGTAAGCTGAGCAGAGAGGAGTACAGCGGCTCAGGACTGTACAGTACAGCTCCAGCCTACGGGCCTGCACTGTTACAGAACCACAGAGCAGCACCAGAGTGTGTCCCTGGGGAAGAAAGCACAACCCTGGACATCTTTTGAAAAAACAGACATTTTACCATTGACCTCCCCCTTGTAATGCTTTTAGTGAGAATTCAGACCTTGCAGGCAAACACAAAAAATATCGGCCATAAAAAAAAAAAAAATCTGTTGTCTTTTGCGAATTGCAATGCACATGTTATCTTCACAGGTTATGTCTTGAAGAGTCACTGCCACAGTGAGGCTGCAGCTACAACAACACTAACGTTTCAAGTACAATTTACACATGTAATTTAATGCTAATCCAGTCACCTCTTGTTCTACAGGTGGTAGGAGGCAAGATGACAGAATCTGGTAGACTTTGTGCTTTTATCACTAAAGTGAGGAAAGGAAGTCTAGCAGACACTGTCGGACACCTCAGACCAGGTAATGAAACACACACACACAAATGTTTTTTTTTTTCTGTAGATGTTGATGAAGATGTATATTTCAGTGCAAAAACACAAAGAGCACAAGCATAAAAGAATGACTTTTCTCTTGCGTTGATGCAGGTGACCAGGTGCTGGAGTGGAACGGGAAGCTTTTACAAGGAGCCACATTTAAAGAAGTTTACAATATTATTCTAGAATCTAAGCGTGAGCCGCAGGTGGAGCTGGTGGTCTCACGGCCTATAGGGTAAGAGCCACAACCACTCACACACACACTGTGCTCTTGACAGACAGTCTGTGTGCGTGGTGGTGATGGTGGTGGAGGGGCGGGGGTTATTGAGCAGTAGGAGGCATTGGATGACAGTAACTGAGTTGTTAGGCACAAGTTCAATTTGGTTAGAAACACAGCACACACGGATACATTTGTTGACTTTTTGGTTTAAGTGGTCTATTTTTAAACAGTAACAAGCAATGCCGGAGCTGGGTTCTCTCCAGAGTGTCTACCTTCCTCTGACCAAGTGAGAGCTGGGATAGCTTCCAGCCCTTGTGACCCTGAAAAAGAAGTAATCAGATGGACAGGATGAATTCATTAATAAAATTAAATGCTATTCTTCTGCCAAGTAGTTAGTGCTAGTCAACATATACAGGCTGAAATGGTAATTCTGTAAAAGTGCTTTTTAACATTAATTAAACAGTTATGCAATCAAATGTGTGGCTTTTTCAGGAATTCTAAAATAGCTTTATTCAATCATTAATTTAGTCAAGCAGAACAAGTTTTTTTCTGTTGAAAAACAACATGCATGTCCCAAACTGAAAACAATTAAAGTTGGAAGTATGCGACTGACTGTGACTACATCACCTTTATAGATGTTTACTAAAGTGCAATCTCACTTCTCATGTCTGTGAACTCATTTCCATACCAAATCATTACCTACATTACTCAAAATGGATTTACATTAAATTGTAAAATATGGAGACTTGGAACAGGACTTCTAAGAGTGTGTGTTCTCGCAGAATATGTTCATCTGTTTTTTGCTCCGTCTGGCTCCGGCTCTGTCGATTCAGGCGTGGTAAGAGACTGAACAACATTGCAAGGCAAAATGAAAGCCTTGATTGTGCCCTCCCTTCCAATTGTTTTCGAAGGGGTTAATTGTGGTGAAAAACAGCAGCACCTTTACTTTGTCAATCCCTGTATCTGACCTGCTTTGTGCTGCTGAGGGAGATGCTGAGTGAATGAAGACTAATGTGGTGCTTATGGTCATTAAAGCACAGTGCAGTCAGCATTAGCTCAAATTGATCCTCTCCTTCCCCTTCTTCTCTCACACTCTCACACTCTTATCCCCCCCTTTTTTTTTGCTTACAGGGATATTCCAAGGATACCAGACAGCACACATGCACAACTGGAATCAAGTAAGTCAAGATCTTAACTCAATTTCATCATCCCATTAATCAGCCCAGAAACATCAAGTGAAAGAAATGGGAGTTGCTTCTGTCACTCTGCCTTTCTGTCTGTCTCATGATGTGCTTTCTTGCCCTCTTTGTGTCTCTCCTTTTGTCTGTCTTTCTATCTTCCTTCCTGTCGCCTCCCTCATTTGATCTCTTCATGTTAATAAAATCAACACTGCTACTAAATAATCTGACTGCGTCGACTGTGCCCTGTCAGGTTCGAGTTCTTTTGAGTCTCAGAAGATGGATCGACCATCCATCTCCGTCACATCCCCCATGAGTCCCAGCATGCTGAGGGACGCCCCCCAGTATCTGTCAGGACAGCTCTCAGTGAGTGACCTCAGCTTGACATACATACCACATGTGAAGTCCTCTACTGTTGAAAGCTAATGAGTAAAACAAGTTATCGGTCTTTAAGTGCATAAAGCTACATTTTGCAATAAATTATTCACATTGTGCATTTTTTATGCAACTTAGGGTATAACTTAAACCCTAGTTCATACCACTTTGCTACCAGGCACAGCTTCTCTCACTCTGCCTACTGAGCTGGACCTTTACCAACCCAGCACAGGGTTGTAGATCAGGTTACTGTGTGTGTTGTCCATTGTCTAGTGTAAAAACTCTCCTGGGGTACACGAGTAAAGGGCTGCATTAAAGAGATAAATACACTCTCAAATGCGGGATCCGCTGGGGAAATAGCATGAGCATTTGGGCAACTCCTCAAGGACAAGCTATTCTTGCAGCTTTGATATGTATGATCGATAGCTGAATTTTGACTAGCAGTGGGTTTGAAGGCATTGCAAATATTAAGTATTTTAAAGTTTGAACATTTCTAAGTATTTTTAGCTGTTGTTGATGAGGTATATCAGGAAAACGGCTACTTCTAATAGCCGTGGTGGACTGTCGAGTAGTTTAACATGCACTGTCACCTCTAACACTTTGCCAAAAGTTAGCAGTAAAATCTACAAGCCCCCAGTCTTGCTCAGATGCTTCTCATGAACTACATTTCTTTGAAGAGACTGAATTAAAATTCAAAAACAACTGATAACTGACGCAGTTCAGTTCCTGCAGTGGCCGATGAGTAATTCTACACAGTAAAACATTTTCAGGCTGATATTTTTGGAGCAGTCTTTATATTCTGCTTATTTGGTAACCAGGGTTTAACGTCACTGTGATGCAAGCTTTGAAGCAGAGTAAAAAAGGTCCAGAGTAGAAAGAAAGATGAATCCTTGAGAGAAGATCAAAGACAAATAATCCAAAAAGCAGAGAAAGAAAGACATAAGTTAAAGCTGAGGAATTAAAATATGAATGAAACAACATGCCTAAATCTCCCCTCTTAAACTACAAACTTCAGTTGTTGTGTTAAGAGTATAATGTAAGTTTCTGTTGTTGTTTTTGTGAGGTTTTGGTTTTTATTGCATTTTCTTTTCTTTTCTTTCTTTTTTGCTGTTTAATTTTGCTTATCCAGAGCCAAAGCCTTAGTAGAAGAACAACGCCTTTTGCCCCTAGGGTCCAGGTAATGGGCCCTGCCTGAAGGGCACAATCTCTGTCTGGTCTTTGCTCATTGACTGTTGACTGGCTTTTTTTTCCTTTTTGTTTCCACACTTTGGAAAATGCATTCCCAGGGAAATGACAGCTTCAAATTTCCCTTTCAGTGCAGTGCATTGTGTCATTTTTTTTTTTCGATTTGATTTATTGGTATCACTGCTTTGATGAGAGTTGTAATTACTCATTTTAACCCATTCACATCATTATTACTAGATGATGCATGCTCAACTAATTTTAACAAATTTTAAGAGACACTCTTTCTTTGCCTGAATTGACACCAGAAATTGACCTTGTTTGGTACTTTTTCGGATGCTGGCAATTGCTGGTGTCACCTTGAGCCTTTTAGGACAGCAGACTTGGGTTATTTTCTGCTTCAGTGTGACATGAACCCAGGCCTCAATGACACTAACCCTGGACTCATCTACAGGACAACTCCCCCATGTGCAAGTTCAACCAATGCTTGTTAGCAGCTCATGGCTGATGGGTCTTCAGTTTCATGTTGCAAGGAAAAGATACCAAGTCAACGTCTTGCTTCAGAAACCAACTTGCATTTTCCCTTCCAGATGAAAGTTAACATATAAGCAAATTGTACCTCCTAAATTACAAACTTGAACCCAACAAATCTCTGAAGGTTTTGGTTCGCTCTAAGGGTCTCTTTTGATCTGTCTTATTTAATAACAGTCTGTCTTCTGTAGTTTCTGTTTGATGACTTTTTTCACTCGGTATTTTTGATTCTCTTAGCTTAATGGTTAACAATCTTGCTTAGCAATATGGATATTTATCTTGTTGGCAATATCACAATACATTTTACTAAAAAGTACACTCAACAAACTTTATATGGCTCTGATGCAAGACTGTTATCGTTATGCATATTGGAATAGCTGATGTCTGCACTGTACAAGGATATGCTGGATATGTGGTGTATGCTATGGTTTTCAGAGTGGTAATCCAAACAAATTACAGGGGGTTAGAGTGAAGGTAAAAAAGCAGGTTTTTATGTATGTCTTCATGTGTGTAAATGCTAACATGTTTCAGTTAATACATTATTAGCAGAAATGCACTGAGAAGCCACTATCGTTGATATATTTGATTATTTACTGAACCGTGTGTTTTATTCCAAGTAATACAATCACTATGATCCCAAGGTGAATCTTTTTCCAGAGATGTTCTGGCAGTTATTAAAAAGTGCAGTATATTCATATTTTGCAGTATCTTTTTTGGGGGGGGCTACAAGTTTAGAAAAAATTTGGTACAATTTGTTTTCACATAAGCCCTCTGTCTCTTTTTGCCTATATAAAATCTTTTGACTTGTCCTGAATGCTTTTTTTGCATTGCTGCATGTAAAGCTGGTAGTTTTATATGGTGTGGACCCCTTTCATAATCATGTTTTTAAAGAAGTATGGACAAAAGCTTAGAAGTAATTTCTCATTTCATTGACTATGTTCAAGGCCTCAGTTCGAGTTTTTTTCTTCTTCTAAGTGTCTTCTTCTGGAGTCCATACTTCCCTTTTTAGTGTGAAACGTCTTCAGTTTCCTCTTGCAACAGCATGAATGATTTCTACATGTGACTGCCCATTGAATATCTGAGAGAACTGTATTAGAGAAAACATCATCACCCTTAGATGGTATAATTTCCACAGAGCACACTGTTAATTTTACAGCATGTTGCCTTTAGCACTTAACTTCAATTCACTTCAGTCGAAATGACATTTAGGCAAATTGCATTCAGATTCATCGAATAAACTTTATTTATTCTCACAGGGGAAGTTTTTTAATAATAAACATAAACGCATAGATTTAAATACTCAACAGATCAGGGAAAAACACACCTTTTTATTAAAGAAGGATTTCATCAACTATAGAGTAACGCTGATACAGGAAGTCCATGTTTATTTGGCCACTTAAGCTCTGCTGAATTGCCCCACTAAGCATGTGACTTGACATCAACTTAGTAGACAGACATTTTCCTTTCTTTTTCCTGAGTGGTAAATACAGGAGAAGACCCCATGCCGTAGTCAGCAGTGATGCTTAAAATGGGATAAAAGTAGACACAACAGCACATGTATTTCTAATTTGATGAAAGCCTCTTCTCCTGCATTAGCCCCTCTGTGTTTTAATTTCCGCTGGCCCTGACCAGTCTCTCAGAAGGCTGTCTCTGCTCTGCCTCGCTGCAGGTCAAACTGTGGTATGACAAAGTTGGCCATCAGCTAATCGTCACCATCCTGGGCGCCAAAGACCTGCCTCCCAGGGAAGACGGCCGGCCCAGGAACCCTTACGTCAAAATCTACTTCCTCCCTGATAGAAGGTAAGAGCAGAAACAGTTACTATCACCATGCTGTCATTTTACCCACCCAACTTATTTAATGTCATGTCATCCGGGAAGACAGTGGACATCAGTTGGTCCATCTGAGTTATCATATATGAAAGAGAGTGGATTCTGTGTGTGTGTTTTTTTAAATTGATGTGATGTCACAAGGTCATTTTTCAATTGTAGCCATGAGGACATTCGGATATGTGTGTAATTACATTTTCTGGGGCAATAGAACAATCATTTTGCCATCTCACTGTCATCGACAGCATGCCACAGTGACGTGCTCTGTGCTGTGTAGTGTTTATGATCTGTTGTATTCGTGGCTCTCCCCTATCATGGTTGTAAATAAAAACAGTTTGAATTATTGTTCCTCCAGCGACAAAAGCAAGAGGAGAACAAAAACGGTAAAGAAATCCTTAGAGCCCAAATGGAACCAGACCTTTATGTATTCGCCGGTGCACCGGCGGGAGTTTCGGGAGCGAATGCTGGAGATCACATTATGGGACCAAGCCAGGGTGAGAGAGGAGGAGAGCGAATTCCTGGGAGAGGTATGAAAACTACACTCTATTCATCAGGGTCATCCACTGACAGTTCCCCAGCTAATCCACTTGAATGGGGTCAAACTCTAAATAAAATTGATCCCCATTACAAGGATTTGATTGTTCAGTTTTTGTCCAAAATGGACACAGAGCTCGGATGTTTACAATTCCTCTGTAAAACTGTGACACACCTTGACACGAGGGAAGCTCAGTCTATGAGCTCCATGTGTATTGTGATGCAAGTGTGTGTTGTGCATGTTACTTTAATTCCATCATTGAAAAAAAATGTAACTTGTATTATTAAGCTAAATTGCTTACATTGAATTAACAGGCACTTTATCTACACAGTTTGAGACAGTAGAATGCAGTATACACCTTAACTTCATATGCATTGTGCTGATAAACACAGAAAAGGAAAAGAGGAGTTTTCGCTCTGTGTTAATTGAGAACACTCTTTGGTAGAGTGTGTCAATGTCTTCAGGCCAAGCCTGCGGGGTGGGGTAAACAGTGTGTTTGAGCTCCATAACTTCCAGTTTTCCAAAAAACTCAAAAGCTTTGCTTAACATCACGAAGTTCAAGATTGCACATACTGAATTTGAGAGTTTATCTGGTTAGTTCTGTAGGAGGTGTTTGTTAAAGAAGAAGAACAATAAATCCTTGATTTATGCACTCTTAATGGAAAAAAAAATACTTCCTGTTTGGTTTTGGGTGTGGCTACAAGAGGCTTTTTTTTAGACTGCTGTCTATCCATTTTTGTCCGCCCTTATCTAGACTCATATCAGGTTTAATTTTTTTGACGCCTTTTGATGAGGAAAGTTTTGTGAGTTTTTGAGCATGTTAGGCTTTACTAGAATAGTAATAGTAATAATTCCTTGGATTACAACAGGGTCCTTTAACCAGTTGGTGCTCAGTACACGAGCCCATTATGCTGCTGCAGCAGCACTCATGACAAAAAATTGTTGCCCCTATTAGAGAGGCAAACAAGTCATCAACTTTTAAGGGGGTTTTCACAGTCTCAGAGAAAGACAACACAGTTGTAATTAGCAATACATGTAAGAGAAGTTAAAAAGTATAAAGTAATGATGTCAGTCAGAGCTATGGAAAATTAAATCGTCCATCTTTGCTTACCACCTGTTAGCCTGTTTAAATCCAGGTGTGCACAAGCTATAGGTGCAGAAAATTCTTTTAAATTATAAAAAATATTGTAAAAATACTGTGCATCAGTGAGTAAAGACTTCTTAGAGTTTAGAAATAATATCATGGCCTTTTACCTTCATAGATCCTTATTGAGCTGGAGACAGCTCTTCTGGATGACGAGCCACACTGGTACAAGCTACAAACCCACGATGTTTCTTCCATCCCACTCCCACGTGCCTCCCCGAACGCACAGCGCAGGCAGCTCCATGAAGAGAGTCCAACACGGCGGCTGCAGAGTATGTCAACTTTCTATGACTGGCATTTGTCAAAAAAAAAATCATCAATGTCTTGAACTTTACAATAAAGAGAGAGACTGACAGTGACGATACACACTTGATAATTAATCTAATTTTTATTAATGACTAAAATTCCACATGTAGTGTAGTTCTGGTCAACGTTTAAGTTACTGGTTTTCTGTCCCTGCCTTGTTTATCAAAGCTTTTATCAACATCAACATACTGCTTCTGCTTTACAGACAAAGGCTCATATTCATACAACTCAGGTAAAGGCCCCCTGCACTGGCAGGAAGTGCTGCTCTACGGAGCGTCTGAGTGTTCTCCTGTCCTCTTAAAAAGATGCATCCTTGTGCCCTGATTCTCCATCCCTTTTTCCATGAAGGGGACATGTCTCTGCTGCCTTACATAAATTTTAATGTCAAGAGCTGGTATACATTTTACCCCACTCATTTTAAAAATCTGCATAAGGTATCAGACACATGCACGCTCCAGGGAAACAGAGATTTAGGACAGAGTGATCTCTCCCTCTCAGTGTTTTTACCTGTATATTTTCTCACAATCCTATCCTGCAACCCACAGACTTATCCTGCAAAACACTCAATCCTCATCCAAAAGTGAAACCCAGGCTACCTGCCAGTCCTGGCGGACACATTATACTTTGTTTTTGACCAACTGCTTTTTTCCTCTGTGATGTATATTGTTTATTTTTTGCCTGTTACCAATATACCCCCTTAAAAAAAGACTTTTGGCTTACTTTGCAGCCCATTCTGCTTTGCTTGTACATTATTTGTGTGTCTTGACTGTAAAAGTGTTTTAGAATTAAGAAATACAGCAGCCAACTCTGTTGCCTGTGTGATACTTTGCTTACTTCTTCCAAAACAGTAGTGTTATACACACTTAAGAAAGGGAAAAAGATCACTTTGATTAATTTTATGCATGTTAGATTATTTTCTACCTTCCTATTTTCTCTTAACAATCCCCGGAACAGCAATTTTTTTTGGCCTTTCTCTCAATATTGTTACCTTCTGTGACTACTGTCCCGTAGGGTACAGGTTCACATGCTGTAGCAGACTGTACTGTAGTCTGTGTTACGCAGGACTGCTTCACTGTACTGCTTCCAGTAGACACTCAAAGCTCGCTTGCTTCCCCCACCAGGATGATTTTCTGGGTGTTTGTGTTAGTGTGAGGTGAAAGAGCTGACAGCTGTAAAAAGTCTCCAGCCAACTGAGATGAGAGGTTGGGAGCGGCACTGCCAGAGTGCAGCACTTGTCATTTCTGATAAAGCACACACGTCCAGTTGATTTAAGTTGACTGAACAGTAAAGGTGGTACTGGGGCTGGTTGTAAAGAGGGGGTCATACTTTAAAGAGAAGGGACAGGGAGGGGTGATAAGACTGCCGTGGATGGTAAAGAAAGAGCTGTAAAGCCATATCACTTCTCCCACCTGGAGCTTCACATGTAAATTAAATGATTGAATGTGTCATTTAAAAGTGCCACAGTTCAGATGAAGACAGATCTGCTGTTTTTGTCAAAGTCGAGCAATGAAATGCAGCATTATTTGTTACAACTGACACATATTTTCACATACATTATTCTAAGACTCTCTTGCCAGTCTGTTAGTTGTATTTGTAGCATGCAGCCTAATATGCATCAAAGAATGAAAGGACATTCACTGAGTTTGCATTGTAGAGGATTCATTAAGAATCTTTACTTTAAATAGTTAGGATCATATTCAAATAGGGAGATATAAAAAAACAGAAAAAACCCTCAGATGAGTAAATGAAGGATGAATGAAAATGACTTTCCTCCTCTTACCACATCTCTCTGTCACTCTCTTTTTCTTTTTCTTCTCATTCCATCCTGTGCCCCTTTCTCCCTTTTCTGCTTCTCTCTGTTTCTTCATCTTAAAGGATCCCAGAGGATAAGTGACAGTGAGATCTCAGACTACGATTGTGAAGATGGTGTCGGGGTAATAACAGGTAATATATAAAGGTCGTATTTACATGCAAAACTTGTTAGTGCATGTGACAGGGTTCATGGTAATATCTGAAAAATCTGAATCTGAAAGACCAAAACACAAGGAGATGGTGTTATGGTACAGTAAGAAATACCTTCAGATGTTTACCAAATGTGTCATCAGGCCACATCACAATTTTATGTTTATTTTTTTCGCTCTGAAACTTAGCTGACCTCCTACATGTGACAATCTTTCAAATGCAGTTTAGGCCCTAACAGCTTACAAGTACTGTTATACATCATATTAGCATAGTAAAATGCTGCAGCCCACCAGCAGCAGCAGCAGCAGCAGCAGCAGCAGCAGCACAGTGAGGCAGCAGTGAGATTTTGTCTGCCTCTGCACTGCTAGCTGCTGTTCTGCTCAACTCACCGAAGCTCCAGCAGCACGCCCACGCTGCACATCAGAAAAGAAGAAGCAGAGCTGTTACCAGCCAGAGGAAAAGACAGGCAGAGAGACTGCGAAGTACTTGAAATTTAACCACATAAAGTATCGGCCTTGAAGAAAATGATGCTGAAAAAGGCAGCGATGCGATGGAAAAAGGAGAGGCTTGCTTCAGTTTTTTTCACACTAAAACAGTGTTGGTAAGCAGCACAGTATGTTCTTTGCTATCCTCTTTTAATAAAGACCATGCTTGTTTATTTTCTTCACTTGAAGACCACAGAAACTATAATGACCTTGTTTACAGGAAAGCTGTTGCTAAATTGTAGGATGGAGGCAGCTGCCTGCACCGTCGATTTAGCATGTGGTAATACTTCATATCCCCATTAGCAGATACAGGCCACAGAGAAGACGAGAGGAAAAGGATGTGACAAATTATAGAGGAAATACATGTAAGAGAGAAGAACGCTTGTCAGACAGACAGACAGACAGACAGACAGAGAGGGGAAGCCTGGGTGTGCTGATGATACTGTAGCTGTGGGAAATCCTCGTCCATCCTCTTTAACATTCTCATCATCCCCTCACTGCCTCACCATGCCGGTCCCCTTCACTTCATTCACAGTGAAGGGAATACACCTTTACTTCAGTCACACCCTTCGCTTTGTTCAGCTTTCATTATGTCTTTGTTTATCTAACCGTCTTTGCATTAAACTGCTTACACTGTTTCCTTCAAATAGGAAAAAAAGGCATTTTTTATAACATTACATTTTACAGTACAATCACTGCCATGTTACTAATTGTTTGGAACACACAGTGCAGTGAAGTGAAGTGCAAACTAGTGCACAAAACTGCAAAAATTATGCTGATGTAATCCTGTCTTTTGAAGTATAGTTTCTGCTATTGATAGAATTGTAGAAATCAAAAATTCTCATTTTGTATCATCAATGTTGCTTTGACACTCATGTGTCCTGTACTCTTCTTCTGAACTGATGCAGCCCACTCCTCTTGTCAATCCTATTAATTGTTAGTTAAGATTCTTCTCTTTGTATGTGCTTAACAGGCAGGCTGTACTCAACCATGGAGCAGCATGTCAAGAGGAAGAATAGATTTAATTTGATTCTGCATGGAAGTTGATTGCTCTGCTGCAGGAGGCTCCATGTTGGAGCTGCTGCTTAGAAATGAGAGATGTTTTCCTTGCTAAATCTAACATGCGTCATAATGAAGCACATATATGTCGTTAATTTTTAAACTTTAGATTTATGAAAATCTGTACAAGTATGGTGTAAAAGTATGAACAGAATTTTAGAATTGAACTTGGATTCACCAAAGTTCAGAATGGAAAATGTAGTTTAAAATATTTTAATAGATTTATCATCAGCTATTATGCACCGTGACCTCCCATTAAAAAGAAAATCTTATTGTACTAATATGTCAACGTTCCTCAAGTGAGATCTACATTTCTTTATCATTACCTCCAATTTTTTCCACCTTTCTCTCTTTTGATTCAGGGTTTTCTCATTTCAATGTGCTATACACTCAGTTGAATATCAATCAACTTTAACAGTGCTAAGCATTGACCTTAACCACTCCTGCTAGCCATATCTGATTATTGGTTAATGAACTTTTCAAGTTCAATGGACTAATCAATCTTGCAGAGAAAATTAATTATAAAATTTCTGGTTTTTAAAGGCTATTTCATGTTAAATTCACAACATTAACACAGTCAATGACCTAGACCTATTAATATACACCTTTATTAAGATGCAGTCATCATTTTTGGAATTCAGGGCCTCATAGTGAAACTAGAACATCTGCATTGTACAGATTTGCATTTTGCATAAGTTTAATCAAGTTTGGTCTATGTCCTCTGAGTTATTAAATGGCAAGTTAAACTGGGTTAGCATCATTAGCAGTCATCATTTGTACACACACAGAATTTACAAAGTGTTAGAATCAAAATTGCACAGAAAATTTGCGTTACTACTGTGTTTGTTGTGTAAAGTCCACCACTGCAGCATTTACGGTGTTACAGTATTAATACAAAACCATTTGAAAAGCCTGGCCTCTCCCTCTTAACCTTGTCCCTCCATCCCTTCCTGCCTTTATCATTTCCTGTCTCTGCAGACTACCGACCGAATGGCAGAGACTTCCAGAGCTCTACATTGTCTGTCCCTGAGCAGGTGATGTCGTCTAACCACTGCTCTCGGTCAGCTGATATTAACCGGGCACGGTCACGCTCTCCCAGTGTCCCCCCACCCTCCAGGTAACTAACACTCAGTCCACTGCTGAGGTGAACCTTAATTCCTTAGCATACACTGTTTGTTTGTTTTGTAAATTAGAATATTTTTTAACACCCATTTGTTATTTTTTTTTGAACAAACGCATTGTGAAGGATGATGCCTTAATGTTTTTTGCTCTGGGATCTACAAAATTCTGACAGATGAGGGTAACTTAACTGAACAAAATGCTACATCAGGCTACTTTTGAAAAGGGAATATAACATTAGTCATTTGTTTGGTAGTAGAACAAAGTGATGCTGTCTGCGTCCAGTACTGCTTTCCAAAAGCCATATCACCCTGTGTGGGATGCTCTATTTCAAGCTGTTACTTCTAATACCTCAAATAAACATGAGGCAATGTGACCTCTGGCCAGTAGGGGGTAGTGTGTGGTGTATAAAGTACATGAGGGGTGATCCAGTCCACTTCTGTCACACAGCAGAAGTCTGGACCCGGCCTTTGACCTTAGGCCTTCTCAGTACAGCTCTTCCACTAAAGTGGACCACCACAAGGTGTCAGAGGATAACTACTCACCTGACAGGTACACACACACTCCAGCTTACACTTGTGTACAGTGGATGCATGTGCATACACAGGCATGCATGAACAGATGCTGGCAAGCACAAGTGAAGGCTGATGAGTAGACTTTCAGGTTTAGTGTTTATGCAAACATACACATATGCACGATACCATTTGCCTTAAAGTCTCGGATAACGCTGATTGTGTGTGTTGGTGCTTTTAATCTTTCTTTGAAGAGCAACTTTCTCCATTCTTTGGAAATATTTCAGACATTCTTAATCAGATATGGTGGTGTGGATTTCCTGCCCCTCAATACCTGCTTTCTCTATCCTTCTCTATCATGTAAACAAACAGGATTACGTAAAACCTAAAAAAAAAAAAGAATGAAAACAAAACAGCAAATAGCCACTAAAAGTTTGATCCTTAGAGTTAGAGTTGAAGTATCTTTGTTTTACACTAATTCATTAGAAAAGTTGTATCACAGTTATAATCCTACATGAACACCGGACCTGGGTAAAACCACACTGCTTAAGTGAAGTAATTAATAATCAGGCTATGTCGTGCCAATGCCAATGCTGCAAATGCTGTATACAGTATTTGCATGTTTCTCACTATCTTTATTGAGAAGCTGGTCAAGAGGAAGTGGTCAGTTATCCTCCATCAGCACTTATTTTCTGTCAGGGTTGGAAAATGTTGCTCCAAGAGTCCAATCATAGCCTTGGCACTGCCAGGCCGTGGCTACTTTCCCACGTCCAATTAACTTTATTTGATATTTCTGAGGCTTGGCCTAAATCAGTGTCAGACGCAGAAAATGCACTTATCTAAATTGTCTGGGACAGCGCTCACTTGAGTGTATTTCCACTGCTTTAATTAACAGCACCAGGTTATTTATTGAAAACAGTTGAAAATGACACAGGAAATGAGTCATGGAGAATTTGGAAATGTCCCAGAACACCAACAGCATTTAAAAAAAAAATCTCCTCTGGAATTTGTTAGCTTTTTGTGTGTCTGCTGTTTGCTTTAAAACTTGTGTCATTTCCATTTCATTTTCCTACCTTTTTGAAATGCTCTTGAAATTTGTGTCCACAAAAGAAGTAATCTTATCTACATGGTCTTGGGTTGTTTAATCATTTCGTAGAAGTGACACCCAGCAGATTTTGGTGTTTGCATTGTTCTCTTCTTTGCTCTGTGAATGCTGCTGGAATGTTCAGTGTACCACTTTCATCTGTCTGTGTGGTAGAGCTGAGGAAGACATCTCCCATCCATCCGATTTCTCAGCCTCTCTTATCTCCCTTGCCTATTTTTTTCTATTTGAAACTGTTACATCAACCTTTCCTATAAGCTCAATGTCTTTACATCTTATTTCTTTGAGGAATCTCTTGTTCTCTCTTCCTCGGTTTCCTCACCCCCCATCTGTCTGCCTGTGATTCTGTCTATCTCCAGCCTTCTCTCTCTCTCTCTCTCTCTCTTTCTCCCTCTCTCTCCTGTCCTCCTCCTCCTCCTCTGCTTCTTCCTCGGCGCCATCTCAGATCCATCTCTGTCTTTTCTCCTTCCTCCATGTGGTTGCAGCCATTTTCTCACCCTACCTCGAACCAGACATACTCAGCCTATCGATGATCCTCATAAGGACCCCAGGTAGACTTTTACCTGAGCTTGCACGAAACCCCATCTGTGCACCCCCACTTTCCAACCTCACAACCCTTATCTTTTCCGGAGAGAATTTTTTATTTGAGTTTTGAACATATGGCACTGACACTGGCATGTCTTCTATCATGGTAGCCTTTGCACTGTAAGAACCTGAAAGTAGTCACATGACATTAAGCTATGCTGCATTAAGAAAGTTAACAATACACAACATAGTTACTGGATACACTAAAGAGGCTACTTAGCATTACATGGCAGCTGTCAGTGCCATCAGTATCGTGTTCTGTTTAAGTATATATTTCTTCTGTAAAAGATCAAATATATACAGACTGTGTTTGACTTTTTCAGTAGAACATCATGTTAAGAAAATGAGTGACTCTGTGGCTAAAAACTTCATCCATCAAATATCAGCATTGCTTATTCTCTCTTTTCATCATCTCAGTCATTCTCATACAATCGTTTCTCTCCAAAAACGTACAATGCAATTCTTAGATGAGTCTTGTTTTTCTTTTTATCTTTTCCACCCAAAGAGTGACTACAGCAATACTGAAAATGGATAAGTGGCCTATGGTTGTGAAGTTTTGTCCAGCAGAGGTAGTTTCTCTTGCAAACATGTGAATCAATCAGTCCATTGACGTGTTAGCCTTCATCTCATATGTAGTCAGTATGGATCTGTGGAATAATTGACAAGCGTGTGTCCACAGACAGAGAGCAGAGTAAGTTGTCATGAGATTCCAAAAGGTTATTCCAACATTTGCTGCTTTACAGGTTCATTTTTTATGTTACTTCCCCTTTTGCTGAAAAAAAAAAAAATGCTCACCAGTTGTGATATTTTTTTGCCAGCCGCAACCACCGCGTGTACCCGATCTGCCGAGAAGAAGCAGTCAGGTTACTGCGTTCCACTAGGATGGCCCGCGCCTATTCTGAGGGCGCCTACTCCTCCGACTATGACTATGAGAGGTATTGACATGCACTGCTGCTGCATTTGTGCATCTGCCATCATGTGGTCTCCTCAAAGTTGTCCCTCGTCCGTCTTGAATATATCCGTGATCGTACATGTGATGACCCAAAATGATATCCTGTCTGATATCGGTTTTTGCTTAAGAGTCATCACAGCTCTGAAGTTGATGTAAAAGAATAATACACAACTGCCTCTTCATGTTGAGGCTCAGAGCTTGTGTGTTGCAGATGTCAGCTGTATGGTTGTTGGGAAAAATGTCCTTGTTTATGTACCCATGTACATTACACCAACAGCAGTATGTTAATCAGTGGTCTGTGTGATTTTTTACTGTTTTTATTCTTTACATGCTATTGGCAGCCACTTAGTTCTCACCCATGCAATGGCATCTCCGGTGTATCGTGCTGGGCTGCAGAGTAGCTTTGTAAAGTCTGTGTTTGCCCTTTAGCTTCTTGTGTCTTGCCAGAAAGGGCTGCTGGGCTGTTCAAAGCACGCATAGAAAGGCCTGCTGACACCCATCCATCCCCAGGACCCACGCCAGCGTCTTGGTGCACCAATAAAAAGAAAGAACTCACATTGCCCCCACCCTCCAGTGAAATGCTGCAAATGACTCCACTTTTCTCCGTCTTCAATCTTCCTCCTGCTGCCATCTGGCTTTCAGTCAGGAATAACGTGACGTTTGTGCCATTTCTCTCCTCTCAAGGAGGAAAAAAGTGATGAGTCCTCAGAACCCAGCCCGAGGGACTGACTGACTTTATTAAAGTGTCACAAAGTTTCCCTGAGGCCCAGCTTGGCTCGACTTCAGGCTCAGCTTATAGCCCAGATAGCTCTACATCTTATATTCTCTCATTTCCTTCTCTCCTCAACCAACAGAGAGAGGGAAAAAAAACTACTATCGCAGTATATCCACAGAGGAATAAAATAGATTTACCCCCTATCTTCATACTGACACCAGTTGTTTCTGTTGGCACCCAGACAGAGTAAAAGCAACAGTGAAACCTTAAAAAAATGAGGGCAGACTAAAGAAACATAAGGCATGTTGATGGTGGGCAATGGAGAGCATTAGTGGAGTTTGAGCCTTTTGGCAAGTGTCATGGTTAGGGTGATTTCCCCTCAGAACATGAAGACAATATTTGTGAATGCAGTGAGAGAGCAGAGAGAAATGCTGTTCTGATGTGCAGTTTGTGCATTTCGTGGCTACAGCCATAAAATTACACCTACAGAATAGCTTAATTTTTACCACACATAACCTTGCCTTTACAGGTAAATCAAAACAACCTCACTTGGGAATCTACCAATATCTGTGTTGACCATTACTAAAAAAATAACTGTAGACAAAGAATGTGAGAGTTACGTATCGCTGCCTGATGAGTCTTTGTTTTGCTGTTGGGATAAAATAAGGACTTATCCTCTTCTGGACAATTTTTCATATGGCTAAAGGCTACAGACACCACAAGACTAAGACAAGATTGACTTATTGATACAAGTTTAAGTTATCAACAAAAGTTATTATTTTAAGACGGCTTGTGGTGTCTGTCAGCCTTGATAGAAGCAATTTCCACCTATTTGTATTGTGCATGTCTCCTGTGCTTTAGAATCAATGAGGTATAATGGTTAGTGCAATATCATGTTACATTAAACAGAAAAAAGTGGGACTTTTGATTTGCTTTAAAAAATTCAAGTCTGTTGGGTTTTATTGTTTTCAAAATAGTGTGCATGCTCTAAACCTCTAAACTTGTGGCAACAACATTTTCAAATGCAATGTTAAATGTTTCACTGTGTTGATATTTGCAATGTGATGCAGTTCTGTGAAAATAGAATTCTGTTTTACTCTCTCTATGTTAAACAATGTTCTTCTACACCCTTGATTTGAGAAATTTCACCAGCTTTTTTCCCCCAGCTCTTCAGATCAACTAGATTTGCCTTCATCCCCACTGTGCCAAAAATACTCATGGTTGGGCATTTTTACAGGAAATATACACATATAACAGCCCAATGCAAAGTAATGATAGACTTCACTTTCCCCTCACAGTTCATTCTACCTAAAACAGACTGCAACTGAACACTCAACCACTGCTAATAGAGACACTACACAGCCCTGCTAGCTCTTCACAACCTGAAAACTTCACAGACAATTCACTACAGAAACTACACACCAGACAGGATCCACCATGCTGTCTGTCTCTACTGTCGGCCCCTGTGAAATGTAGTAATTCAGCTACTTGTGGAGAACAATACATAATGCTGCAGAGTTAGAAGAACAGTGAAGAGTTACATGTACTGTGACTTGTACCATGTATCCTTTTTAAAAATTAAGGTTGACTTAAAAGACTTCACTGTTCATTGAATATTTGATATGTCCTAAAGGAAATATTCAACTGTACATGTATTTCTGCAACCTTGATTAAGGATGTCACGCCTGAAAAGGGTGAACATTTTACATTTCGTGTCTGCTGTTCTCTAAAAGTCGCTGAATCATTTAACTTTGTCACTTTAAAGGACCATACCTGTATTTTTTGCTTGTTTTATTCAGTTTACTGCAAATAAAATTCAAATCATATGCACCTTACATGGTGGCAGACCCTTTCTAAAGGGGGACCGAAATGTAGTGTGTATTTTTAGATGTGTTTTTTCTATCTAACATGCCGCTTTAATATAATTTTAAGCTCACCAAGAGCTGCTCGGTAGTTCAGGAGAGTAAATATCAAGTCGACCACAGATTAAGATACACTGCAAGTGTCACAAAGCTTGACCATAACAAAAGCATGCGTGATGTTTATTCAGACTGCCTGCTTTGAGCAAGTGTTGAGTAAACTCCACTACAACAACATACAAAGTCTGCAGTGGACAAGTGGATGGTTAGGAGTATGGAAAAGCAGTACATTGAATGATTTGTAGTAAATGTGTTTAAAACGTGTAAAAAAACAGGTATGTTACTTGCACACATGCACCTCGGTGGAGCTTTAAAGGTTGCAGCAAATTTCTTTGCCCTCCATACTGTCTACCCTACCAGCACACTGACCCAGCCCTGCTGCGGCCTCACTGAGTGCCTACCTATCTCTCAATGACCTCTGTAGGAACCACGGAGCCATGGATAGACACGAGTATCACAGCAGGTCCCGCTCTGCAGACCAGCGGCCCACTATAGAGCGCCCCACATCCCGCTCACGCTCCACAGAACGCCCCCACGACTCTTCGCTCATGAGGTCCATGCCGTCTCTGCCATCAGGGAGGTCCGCTCCCCCCTCACCTGCCTTGACGAGGTGTGACCCAGATCGGAGACGTTAACCAGCTTAGCACAGACGCAGACTGGAGTTTTAGTTGTGCAATTATTTCCCCGAGGCAAAGCTACTCTGGAGGGAGAGATGATTTAAACATTAGCTTAAAACATCAATAAACAGACCTAAAAACCCACAGTTACCAGACCAAAGCTCAGTTAATGCATTAAAGCTTTAATATGCTGCCAGTGGAGATATGTCTATGTGCAATATAGACATACAGAAGTGTGGTAACTTACATTAACTAGATTAGCTGTTTATCTACAAGGTTTGCTTCCCTAAATAGCGCAACCTTTTGCTGTTTAGATAAGGTGGGCAGCAGACTATGATTTTGCCCATATTAATAAAAAATTTCTTTTCTTTCTTCAATACTAAGGTCTTCCCCCAGAGTAGCTCTTACTCAGATAAATGTTTGCACAACTGGAGCCTCTGTAGAACTAAACCTGTTCAGACCCCGTCCCATGAGCTCCTACCCACCCCGAGCCTGACTAACTCACAGAATGAACCCAGAAAAAAAGCACCTCACTGCCACCTTAATCCCACCCTCCTGGTACCCTGCTTCCCTGCCTCACCTCACCTCACTTCACCTCACCTCACCCACCTCACCCACCACCCCCCCACCCCCCAGACTCCCCCACCACTCACCCAGCCACTTTGTGTTTTGCCCCCAAAAGCACAGGTGCTGTATTTTCTTTACACATGTTCCAGGCACGACAGCCCTGACACCGTAGATAGCGTCTCTGTTCGTTTTCATTTGGAACACACTGCTCATACGCTTGCGTGAGTATAGCAGTGATGGGTCAGCATTTTACTTTGATTTCATTACTAACATCAACCGATGCCGTTTATCCTGTGATGGCATTCTGTTTTTTTTGTTTGTTTGTTTTTTTTAAGTTGCAGCCTTTTGGGGACAGTCTGAACGCATGGTCGCACTGGTCTGCTGTTCCTGCATTGAACTCTTCTCTCCTTGCAGCTTGATGAGTCGACTGTACATGCGGTTCACACTTGGCATCTTTTATTGCAGCTCAGTTCCCTACAGTTGATGTATCCCTCCACTCCCACGCCATGTGCCAAATGTCATTGTTGTGTGCGTTTGTTTTATATTTGGAAATACAAGATATCCAGGAATCTAAAAATAATCTACACAAAATTGACTTAATATGAAAATTTTTGCATTAAAAAAAAAACAATGACCTCTCAGTTGTTCGTTGATACAACTGCTGTCACTCTTCATCTCCAACTGGGTATGACACTGACTAGTATCCAAACAAGTAAATATGTCATCTAACATATATGCTATATTTTTTAACTGATTTAGCATTAGGTTATTTACCTTATTTGGTTATTCCAAACTTTATTTTCTGCAAATAAGCTCTTAGCTTGCCTTTTGTTTAAATTCCCTTTACTTTTCTGACACGTCGATGCGGGTGCAACATGGCCAGGCCCTGCATCCCCCTGCAGATCTCTTCCTAAATCTGTGTCTTACCCCATGATCCACTACTTTTTTTCATGTAGGGCACATCCTCGTAGTGGATCAGTCCAGACCAGTCCCACCAGTACCCCCATGTCCAGTAGACGAGGACGACAGCTCCCACAGCTCCCACCGACGGGGAAGGACA